>JAQSVH010210518.1:0-13372 GCA_029448705.1 Adansonia digitata
TTTTTTTTTTACATTTAAGCTTGAGGTATACCCTTTGAAAATATCAATTCCATAACCATCATCGAATCTTGGTTTTGGTTGAGATTTTAAGAAAGAAATCAAATTAGCATAGGAAAATTTTGAATCTTATATCTTGTTTATTAGACATTGAATTGAAAAAGTTTTATCTAAAGAAAATAGTAGTTTTTGCTTATGTTCATTCACATTTTTCCTAAATTGAGGATTTGGAAAAGTATAATGAAAATTATGGTAAAAAGGTTATGCAAATGAGGAGGATTTTGAGATTATTATCATTACTTAAACACATGTCAAACTATGAGCATCTGAATCTTCTAGGCATATGGCTTGTTCGTTTGGCCTTTAAAGAGTCCAAAAAAGAACATTTTGGTGTGAATAGCTCTATAGTTGGATGTCTCGGAGAATCATTTAAATGAAGGTGGAGGCCTTTTTTGAGAGAGCTTAATCTATGGTGATTATCTATCCAAATAAAAAATCTTTGGCATGTCCCTTTTACCCAGGATACTTGAAATTATTATTAAGAAACTTTTTGATCCGTGATAGGACTAATAATGCTTATTTATTCATAAACCAAATTTCATGCTTTCTAAAATGAAAGGCATAAATTTTAGAGTCAAAATAGAAACTACCTTCTTATTGGCATACTACCATAAAATTAATGACCCTCAAGCTAATCATCCTTGAGAGGCATCCACCAGCTCCTAGAGCTTGTACTTTGCTCTTATATGCATTGCAGTTTTTTGTAGAATGACCTTTTATTCCTTATTGATACTTCAACTGATACTCAAATTATACCATTATAAGTAGAAAGGTTTCCCAGGCTTTGCTAGGAAGTAGAGATCATCTAATTTTGAATGAGCAAAGGGAAAAGCTTAGTGAAGGAAATTGGTAGGGCATGATACACTTTCATCATTTTTCTTTTGTGTTTTCAAAAATCCCTTGAACTGTCTCCTTGGTCTTTTTGGCTTCTAGAACTTTGGGTCAAAACTATTTGCGTAAAGGGCTGTGAGCTATAAGGATAAACTTGTTGGGGTCATTGGGCAATGAAAGGTTGGGGGCAAGGACATAGTCTGAATGGATTTCTTTACTTTCTCAACTAACAATAATGTGGCTTCCATCAACTGTGACTTGTTGGCATTTAGTGATAGGATCGCTTTCTCATTTCACATATGCTACATGGCTAGTGTCCATGATTTTTCTCATTTTTGTACCATGTTCAATTTTTTCTAAAGCAAATAAAATATCTAAGAAATCAAAGAACATATTTTTGACCAATTTGTCATATTACAAAAGTGGTAGAGTATTTAGTGAAATGTGGATGGATGCGCGAAGCTACATCTTTCCATTTACTGGCATATTTTTTATAGCTTTCATTAAGATTTTTTTTCTTGTTTTGGAGGGTTCCTCGATCTAAAGCATTTTTCAACTTATGCTCATATTGTCATAAAAATGCTCAAGTTAGATCCCTCCACATGCTCACTTGGCTTTTTCTAATTGAAAGTACCATTCCAGAGTTGCATCAATCAAGCTTTTACGAAAAATATGGACAAGCAATTTTTCATCCTCGGTATACCTAGCCATATGTCATCAAATGTGCCTTGGGACATGTAAATCCACCATACTTTTAATCTTTAAAATTTTAAACTTTGACAAAATAATTAGATGTAGCACTGGTCTAAGATAATCGGCATTAACACTATTATAGTGTTTAGCCTTTTCTATAAACTTTAATTTTCTTTTGAAAACCTATAACTTCTTTTTTTTTTCAAATTTTGCTTTAGTCGGCTTTTTGCCCTTCTGTTTACACCTTTCTTTTTTATCCAAGATAGAAATAGCTAACTCTTCTCATGCGATAGTGGTCCTCGTATCTGTCTCTTTATAAAAGCATTAAATTTAATATAAATGGCTAGTGGCAGAATAGTTGTAATCAATTTTTGTTGTATATTTTGGGTATTTTCCATCTATGCATCTTGAATATTGACTGCCAGTCCTTTTGCTTGCACTTCCTTAGGTACCTCAGTAAGAGTTTTGGTATGATATGGAACTATTCATAAATTCTTTTGGTTAAGGTTTTGTTTTTGCACAAACTTTCCCTCTATAACTTTTTTCCTTTTTTTACTTCTTTGAGTGATTTGAATTGTTCAGAGCTCCTATTTCATTTTCTTATTTTGGATTTATTCCAACCCATCTTGTCAAGTAGTTTTTTCATTTTTATCTTATGGTTTTGTGTTACCCTAAGTGGAAAAAAATAAAAAATAGCTTAAAATAGTTTGCATGAATATGCGTATTATTAACATCAATCTCTATCATCATCCATGTATGTTTGTCAATGAATGGAAAATTAGTGCATGTATGGGTGAATGATAACTGAATGAATGAATCAATAAGTGAATGAATGGGGCAGCATTTGATCAGATAGATTTGGTGCCAAGAAGTTAATTAAATATTAGACATAAAGATTATTGTAGGGGCAAGAATTTGGACTTCAAGTCATTGTTCAACACCATTGTTTCATCAACCAAAACCCTGTGATTTATTTATTTCTTGTTGACATATAAAACCACATTTATAGGATTCAAAAGAAAAAGCAACAAAAGGATCGTTCTTGTAAAACATGTCATTTTTCTAGCTATGATAGTGCTTCTAAGGAATCCTTGTAACTTCGAATTATTCTTTTTGAAACCTATATATACATAGCCCACCAAGAAATCAAACTGTTATATCCATGATCATTTTATTGCCCCTTAACACTTCATACCTTTAGCTAAAAGGTTTCATTGTCGAATTCTTATAGGGTCTTGGCCTTTTTCCCTTTAAAACTTAACATTCCCAATTGGATGAATTCCCTAACTTTGTATTTCAACTAGAGGCAATTTTTTATTGACTGACCTTCATTGCCAGAGTGATAGTCATACTGCTCATTGGCATTGTAATTGCTTGGGTATGGAGGTTGGAGCAGTTTTATCTATAAGGGCATTTGAAAATAGTTCCAAATAAGTTGCGATAACAATTCAACCGAGATAGGAATTGAATCAAATTAATTCTAGTATCGATTGTTTTACCACTCTTTGGGGTAAGTGGTTTGGAAATAATTTGTTAGTGAGTTACTACGATCCATTTTCTATTTTGAACCTTAACACTCCAACTTCCATAAGGCGTTCTAGCTTGTTATTAAATTAAGTGTAGTCCGTGATAGTGTCTGTAGACTTTTGCATGGTAATCATAGTAAGCCTGAGGATTATACCTTTTTTTATATGGGATTTCATGGGTTTGAACATGAACAGGTGCAACTAGTTAGTTTTGGAGCAAATGAGGGTTATACATACCTATAGGTTAGTAGGATTCAATCAAATCAATTTTTTTTTTATTTCTTACTCATACCTAAACCTAAAGGTGATTGGGAGTGATAAAATATTGGCAAAGGTTTGGTTTGATCTGTAGCAATGGGAGATTACGCATATTCCTTTTAGTTATCTAAATTGGCCATGGATCAAAATCCTTCATAGCGATAAGCTTGATTTAATTTTTAGGTTGGTGACAACAGTGGGATGGATTAAGGACAAGGGTGATACTGGCTCCCAAGGGTAATCTATTCTGCTTTGTTTCTAGTCCCGTATCCTTTCTATCAACTATGAAACTTGTCCCTTTATTTCTTTCACATCTTGTTTGATTTCTTCAATAGTTCTTTTCAAAGTACTAACCTATGCTTTTAACTAAATTTCAAGGTCATGCCTAATTGACATAATTTAGATAATAAAATTTCTTTTGCAGACTTCCTTTCAAGAATGCCAGTAGTTTTTTCAAACAATTTTGCAAGTGGTTCTTTCATTCCACAAACCTTATGCTCAAACTCCTCTTAGATGGCTCGCACATGCTGATTTTTGCTCTATTATCACCCATGTTGTAGCCCTTTAAATTTAATAAATGAAATGAATTTAGCACATCATGGAAATTATGAATGCATGACCATATAAACAAATGAACATGTAAAAAAATGCTTGAATGAATTTACATGTTTTTATGAAATACGGATGTGATGCAAAAATTGAAAACAAAAAATCCTAACACTATATTCCTTCTTTTCTTTAGCAGTCCCAAAGGCTTCAAAAATTTGTTTATCTAATTTTGATTTTGATTTTGATTTTTTTTCTCTTTTTTTCTTATTTTTCTTTTCTTTTTTAGTTTTTTTGATTGATTGACTTTTCCTTTTTTAAGAAAGAATCCATGAAGGCCAATTTTTTTGTCACAAAAATTTTTGTTCAAAATGAAATAGCAAACACAAAAACTTGTTCTAAGAGAATTCATCATAATATTGCAAATTGAGGAGGGAAATAAATTTAAATTTATCATGACAACAAAATATATGTTTATTGTTATCAAGAAAATTAACTTATGAAAGGTTAGAAGCAATCCTCCATGTGTAACTAATTTGGTAGCTTTTAAAATCAGGTATGGCAAGGTAGGGCCCTTATGTTTCATTGCACGAAGTTCAGGTTTGATGTCTAAACAGGTTCTCAAATTATTCCTCGAATGTGGAAAGAACTGACGAGGTACCCTAATCATTCCTATTGTGGGTTTTTGCTAGAAAGGGTTCAGTTCGAGTGAGAGAATCTCCATGCTTGTAATAAGTCTAGCATCTTGGGCAGGCGTAGGAACTTACACTTGGTACATTTTTCATTGGGCTGGACAAAGGCTAACACCTTAAAAGATAGAGCTACTTCAGCCTGTCCTAAAATATTGGGTAACACATGCCCCCTGCATATGCCTGAAGGAGAATCTAAAGCAAATGCATGTGCATAATGTGCCGGGGGGGTGAACAAACCTTTTATAACTTGACGCTTTAAAAAATAATAAAAATCTCTATCTTAAATGCCCCATAAAAATAATACTGCAAAGGAAACAAAAGGGTAGGTGAAAAATATGAACAATATATACCCAAAATTTCCATATAAATAAAAAGATATAATAAAAATTTTTGTTTTGCAAATACCAAAAATTATAATTAAATACTAATTAAAACCAAATTAATCTGGCCTGACTCTCTAACCTATCCTTAGTGAGTCACCAAGCTATCGCAACATAGCTTGGATATGAATCTTGACAAGCTCTACTTAAAAGCTAGGTGTATCCGTTGTTCCTATATATCTGTATATCATCATTTTTTAATTTCTTAGGGGCTATATCATTATTATTAATTTTTTATTTTTTATGTTTGGACATTGAGATGTCGAGATGAATCACTCACTCAACTTAACCCTAAATAGTCATTATAAAATGACCATTTATTTTGGAGTCACCACTAATTTGTTTTAACTAGGTGAAATTAGTCACACATCGAAGTTGATATTTCAAGGGTTACCAAACCCATGAAAAACCAACTCTGTGGTTTGCGCTCATACTAGCGATCATATGAAAGGGTCGAGAATCATTACAATCACGTGTAAGGATTGATCTTTCTCATGATGCTTGATAATCGATACCATAATAACCTCATGTTGATTTAAATTTTGATCTGTATCTGATTTCAATATCTGGTATTTAATTATAATTTTCGTGTATATATATATAAATTAAATTTTATGAAACAAATTTTATTGTTCTGTTTAAGAAAATCAGGTTTTTAATTTTTCAAAAATCAAAATATCTTTTCCATCCAATCAGAGAGTCGAAGGAACATGAAAGGTTTTATCATTACCTTTTTCGTACCCTACTAGAGAGCTGGAGGAATACAATTTAAAAAAAAATCAAAGTATCTTTCTTACCCCATTAGAGGGCCAGAGGAATGTCAAAGGTTTTATTTTTCTGAAATTCATAAAAATCTCGATTTTCTCATTTTTTTTAAAAGGGTATCTCATTATTAAAGTAATCAATGAAACCTCTCTCATATACTAGGAGAAAATACTACTTTAACTCAGAGACATTATCTTAATTTTCAAAAATTCTTCTTTCATGAAAAATAATAAAATTTGTTCTAAGTACCCCCAAAGTGCACCTTTAAATAAAGTATCGCAGTGACCTCAAAGACTCAGTTTTAAAAATATATTACTAAAATATCCCTAATGTCTATCTTTGATGTTAAAGGATCTTAGTAACCTAAAAGGACTTGACAACTTTGTAAACAAATGAACCTATTCCTTCAGTGCATCTTAGACCTATAAGTATCCCGATGATTATATAAGACTGGTTTTGACATAAATTACTATAATACCTATAAAGTGTACTTGTGACATATAAGTATTTCGATACCCTAAAGGACTTGATATTATTATAAAAAAAGAAACCTATCTCTACTATGGACTTTCAATATCGAAATATCCCAATGATCATAAAGAACTCGATTTCAAGGTAGATTACTAAAATGCCCTTAGGATATGCCTTCAACATATGAGTATCGCGGTACCCTAAAATACTCAATACTGATATGAAATAACACTTTTACCCTAATGGGTAATTTATATGACAAAATTGACCTAAAATGTAAAAATTGCTAATAAGCCCTTAAACTTTTTACAATTGCATTTCATACCCCATTGGAGAACCTAGAGAATACAAAAAGTTTTAATTTTTCAATGCCTCACCGAAAGATTAGAAGAATGCTAGAAATATTCCAAAAATGTCAAATATTCCATTAACCCTAAATGTAAGGTTTTATAAAAAAGACTCAAACTTTCTAACTTTTCAATTTAATCCTTAAATGAAACGAATTACATAATCACATATCAAATCAACAGTAAAACATACCAAAAATCACAAGGAATATCCGACCAAGTACCTTTGGCCTTCGAACCATTTTTCAATTTTAGTAAATAAGTCCTTAAACTTTTTAGAACTAAAAAAAGACCTTTAAAAATCTCAAAATACATGAGATACATTAAAACACGTTAAAATGCGTGAAAAATACCCATAGGGGTCCATAAAGCTTTCGGCCATGCACATATGGCCTTTAGAAAAACTTTTTTCTTACAATTTAGTCCTTGCATGATTTAAAAATTACAAAATAACACCAAATATGTGAAAATTGACATGAAACATATGCCAAAAATTATATGATCAATTCAGAGAAGTAGCTATAGCCCTAAAACAAATTTTTTAACTTTTGAAAATAGACCCCTAAATTTTTTAAAATTACAAAAAGACCTTTAAAAGGTTACAAATGCATGAAATATATTTTAACATGTTAAAAATGCACAAAGCACATCCCTAAGGGTATATATAGCTCTTGACCAAGCTTGGATGGCTTTGAAATTTTTTTTGATTTTTACAATTTAGTCCCTAAACTTTACATAATTATAAAATAGCCTAAAAATCAAAACATCACAAAATCACCCATATTATTTTTGGCCAAGCATGGAAATACACTTCCAAGGCCTTCAAAATTTTTCAAAAAATTATTTTAGGCCCCTTATAAATTTCAAATATTACAAAATACTTCAAAAATCATAAAATGAAGCATGAAAAATTATTCAAGAACTCCAATCATTGTTGGCTACCACGAAAAATAATCAAAAACAGTTTTTTTCATCACATATTTTCATAAGTATCAGTAGACATAAATGTCGTGTTTTTTACCAAGCTTAAATATGCATAAAATCATGATAAATAATGAACATATCAACATAAATCAAGATAAATTTATTAAGAAAAATGAGACAAAATATATACATGAAAATAATATAATTTTTATCGACAAACAAAATTTATTTTGGTGAAAGTTAACATATTACTAACAAAAATTATAAAACAACAAAATCAAGAAACTTTGTTCATTGCCATCATATTTGGCCTTTAAATATGAATTAAAATCCATGAGCACGAGTATGATTTTAGCTCACTAAAAGGAATAAAAATAAATGAAAGTAACCAAAACTACAAATTTTCTAAGTGTTTTTATCTTGAAAGTGTAGAAAATATATGAAAATTTTGATTTTCTTTTATATTTTTGGTATTTTCATGGAACACCATTCACCTCCAACTTGAAGCATCCTTTCGCTATTTATAGGGAAATAATTTAGCCAAGGGGTGAAACGAATCCCCTTGGTGGAATCTTTTTAGGTCTTTCATTTTATTTTCTCCTATTTATTTTTGTTAATTTTTTTAGATTTTATTATGTTGTGATAAGATTTTATTTAATTGATTTGTTCTTTTTGTAATGTTAGTCAAAAGTTTAAATGTTAAGTCATGTGGGCTAAGGTTTAGGCTCCATGATTATCTTGATAATATTAGTTTTAATGATAAAAATTTAATAACGATTAAATAAGTTTCTCGTATAATTGAATTATCAAGTTATGAAATGGAACATAATTATACATGAATTTTCAAAATGTAAGCAAAATAAAATTTTAATTGCAAATTTTATGTATAAAATGAAAAAAATTAAAGTGAAAACACCAAATTGTAGGAAATTAAAATTTAAAAATTAACAAATTTAATTACGAATTTAGGCACATAAAAGGCCCAATTAAATTTTCATATAAAAATTTTGGATCCAAAAGAATTAATAAGAATTTTAGAGAGAGAAAAATTATTGGGCTTTGTTAAAAAATTAAAATGGGCCTAATTAGGCCTTGTTGGAAAATTCAAAAATGGATTTGTCGAGCTTATAGAGAATGAAATTAGCTTAGTGGAAAATCAAAAATAGGCTTGGCAAGCTTGTTAAAAATAAAATGGGCATGGTGGGCCTATTAGCAAAATTTACAATTTTTAAGCCTATTAAAGAAATCTGGCCCAAAAATAAAAATAAAAATAAAAATAAAATTTTCTTGTAATAATTCAAAGTTTTGAACTCTAAAAGGAATTCTTCAAGAAATTTTATTTGTAAAAAAGAAGACAACAAAAAATTCTAAACAATTGAAATTTTACAAGAAAAATCCTTACGGAAGAAAATTGATTATTGAAAGAAAAATGAAAAACTCATAAAATAAATTAGAGTTTTAAAAACTAAATTAATATGAATTTAATGAAAATATTTAAACGAATTTTAAAAATTCTATACTTAGAAAAATCCCATTGAAAAATTTATAGAGTAGAAAACTCTATATTTTTGAAACAAGAGAATTCCAAAAGTATGTTTAAATTTTATAAAAAATTAATTTAATTCAACACATTACTCAAAATATTAATTTATAAAAATATAAAGATGAAAACTTGAAATTCTTGACAAATTTTACCAAAAAAATTTTGCGAGCATGGTGTTCGTGGTATAGCAAAAAATTTTAATTTAATGAATAAATTTGACAATTTGGCACCTCGTGGTTAAAATGCCAATTCGTATCTTTTCTTGAATTTTTTTGATTTTCATCATGAGTATCAGCGTAAATAGTACACAGGTATTAATACAAATACACGACAGTCAAGTCTTAAAATGTCACAAAAAAATCTTGAAAATATTCCTAAAAAAGGAAAATTTGACCATAACATCATATGCAGTAATAAATTTCCAAATTTGAAAGGAAAAAAATTTAAATGCTATTTTTTCCTTGATGCTTGTTTTCTTATCCGAGATTTGTTCTTTGTGACCCTTGAAACTGCACTTTATCTATCACGTGCACATGTGTCAGTTTAAGCATGACTAAAAGGGTCTTGAAAATGTTTAGTTCACCTGAAGGAAGTCTAGCCCCACCATGTGGCTGTTATTCTTAGTGTCGGATATTTCAGGTCTGTTAGGGAAAGGGCCGAGACAAAATTAGGTGTCTATATTGAATAATTTTGAAAATCAATTACAAAGTCATGTTTAGGGCTTTAAAATAACCCTTAACCATAAAAGAATTTGGTTACACATGCTTAATTTGCTTAAAAACAGATGCATATGAAAGTTCCAATAATAATGAAAATAAAAGAAAAGGAAAAGAGAAAGAAGAGACTTAGGTATGGTGGCTAGTTATAGCCTTTTCTTCTTCCACTTAGTCTTCTCCTTGTTCTCTTCTTCTAGTTCTCCTTACTATACTTTCAGCCTCCTTTTAATTCTAATTTTTTCCCTTGGAATGCTAGGTTAAGTCTCTATTTATAAAGGCTAAAAACCTAGGTTGGAAAGTCCTATTCAAAGTAAGAAATCTGTCTGTCACTTTCAAAGTAGATTTGCTTGACCAATTCTAATGCTTTTAAGGCAAGTATTTGCTTATTACTTAGAAAGCAAGAATCAAGCTTTTACTATAGAATCTAATCTTTTTGAGTCCAATATCTTCTTCCATGTTTGTGAATATGATATTTTACACTCATTAACATCCTCACTAATAAGTTTTGCTTTATTCTCCAAAATAAATCTGAAATTGGAAAACAAACATAAGTAGCTAAACTAAATATAGAAAACATAACAGAAACTAAGAATAAAAAGTGTGCAAATATGATTTATGAACTTATTGAGTTCCCCGGCACTTAGCTTTTGCTAATCCTTAAGCAAAACAAAATAAAAACAAAGTAGGAAAATCTAATCTACTATTTTTTACATGAAATCACGATGGTGCTTAGCATGTGACAAAGTTTTTAAACACCTTGGTGTCCCAAGTGGACAAGTTTAGTTTCGTGAAGTCTTACCAAAATGATTCCCACAAACAATGGAAACGTAAAAACAATTGAAATAGAATAAAATAATTACAACTAATCCTTTCAATAAAAATCAAAGACAAGAATTGAACAAGGTTTATAAACTAGTTAATAGCTTAAAGAATTTCACAAAAAATCATGTTTGAATTGTTACGGCTTGAGTTCAGCCAAGATTAATATTACATATCTTAATAAAAAAAGTGCACATTCAAACTTAATCTTAAATTCTCACATGGACACTCTCTTGATTTTTTACTCTTTATAATAATGGTAAAGTGTTTGCAATCAAATCATTCTCATGAAAATAGTCTTGCCATATGCTTATTTGTCCACCCATTCTATACTATTAAGAACATATAGGCTCCATGAATCAAAACGTCTTTGTTCAAGGTTGTAATAGGGCTATAAGATATATGTAGAAAGAAAAAAATATAAGGAAATTACAAAAAATCCCTAAAAAATTAGTAGAGCATAATATAAACAACTAGAGGATAGCATCTTGTTGGCATTTTATTCTTAACATAATGTACTCCACTAAGATTTCATATCTTGAACCTTAATGCACCATGCACATCCTTTATTTTATTTTCTTTTTTCTTTTTCTTTTGCTTTGTTTTCTTTTTCTTTTTTTCTTTGTTTTTTGAAAGACAGGTTGCATGATACGTCAATACAACACGTTTGAGATAACTCTTTATTATCTACCAAACAACATCCTATAAACAATAAGAATTTTGCAAAATTGATTCTTTTAATCATCAAACTCAACATACAAGAATTTCGAGAACAAATAAGATCCCACAGCATGTTTTATTAATCCTTTAGAATTAGGGTATATATTTGTTTATTTAACTTAAAGGGTCAAGTAAATGAGTTTCATGAATAAAAAGGCATATTTAGGCTCAAACGGCTATCTAGTGGATAATAAAATTTGGGTAGGCAATTTGGCTTTAGTAGTGTTAATCATATTGCATTTATCATATCCATGACATCACACATATAAATATAGTCTCAAATGGTTAAAACAAGTTCTAGAGAAACATGTAATAATGAGAGCACAAAAAAAAAAGATTATATGCATAATGTTAATCATATAGGCTCAAAAATTATAAGGATGTTTGTACAAGTCAATTTTAAATGAAAACATGCTTTTTTTCCTCAGCCATCATATTATATTAACATTGGCTTATGAAGAATGATGTTTCAGGCCTAATTCTCAGGAAAATTCTTCTGACTAATAACCAACTTTAGACGTACTCAGTTCATATCTCATCATTACATTAGATGGAACTAAAATAAATGAACAAACAACAAACTTAGCTAAGGAGTCAAAACAAAAACCTAAGAAATAACAATTTGAAACAAAACGTGCCTATTAAGTTAAAGCAACACCAAAAAAAAAAAAAAATCCTAAATCTTTCCCCACACTTAATTTTCACATTGTTCTTAATGTAAGACTATCACCCTAAATGAAAAAAATAGGCGTGTAAGGTAAAAAGATATAAATAATAAAAGATAGAGGGGAAAAGAGTAAGAAGTACTAAATTTGTTTATCGTGTGCTCTTTATCCGTTGGGTTCCTCTCAATAAGCACCTAGTTTAATGTCTTCAGTCTAACAATGATCCATGTTATCATTCATCAACATATGTTGGCTCGTAAAGTGGTACCTCCTCTACATCCCATGTTGTGAAGTTCTTATAGTATGGCTTTAACCTATGTCCATTCACTTTGAACACTTTATCTATCTTTTGGCTTTTAATTTCAACTGCATCATGAAAGAAGACATTAGTTACTATAAAAGGTCTTACCTAACAAGATCATAACTTATCTAGAAATAACTTAAGGCATTAGTGAAATAGAATAACTTTTTGCCCAATAGTAAAGTTTTTTCTTGATATCATCTTATCATGGAAAGCCTTAGTCTTTTCTTTGCAAATCTTAGAGCTCTTATATGTATCATTTCTTATCTCCTCAAGTTCCTGTAATTAAAGTTTCCTTTGAAAGCCTACTGTATCCATCTCCATGTTGCATTGCTTTATGGCCTAACATGCCTATGTTCTAATTTAACTAGAACATGGCATGGCTTGTCATAGACCAATCAATAAAGAGACATACCAATAGGCATCTTGTTGCTATCCAGTAAGCCTAAAATGCATTATTAAAGCTTAAACTCTAATCTTTTTTATTTGGGTTAATTATTTTTTTAAGGACAAGCTTCATTTCTTGATTCGATACTTCAGCTTGCCCATTAGTTTGTGTGATATTGTATTTTCTCAAAAGAACTTCCATAGACCTATTACAAAAATATGTACCTTTATCATTGATCATAGCCTTAGGTGTTCCAAACTTTGTAACGATATTAGACTTCATAAAATCTACAACAAATTTAGAGTCATAAGTTCTAATGGCTTTTACTTCTAGCCATCTTGAGACATAATCAATAGCAAGTATAATGTAAAGATTACTAAAAAAACAAGGGAAAAGTCCCACAAAATCAATGCCCTATACATAAAAAATTTTTATAATAAGTATAAAAGATTGAGGTATTTGATTTTGAGCGCCTAAGTTACCTATTCTTTGACAACGATCACAAGACTTACGAAAGAGATATGAGTTTTTAAACAATGAAGGCCAATACAACCCCTAATCAGGTGCTTTTAATGCCGCTCTTTTTTGTCCAAAATGCTTTCCACTTGCATAAGAATAACAAACGATTAATGTGAAAAGAAATTTAGTTTCAGGTACACACCTTCTTATGACTTGATTGGAGCAATGCTCCCAAAGATATGGATCATCCCAAATGTAATACCTAGCATCA
>JAQSVH010210529.1:2684-14965 GCA_029448705.1 Adansonia digitata
TTAAAAATTAGTTTTACATTTTTAATTTTTTAAATTTAATATTTAAATATTTAAAAAAATGATCAAACCGATCAGATGAACTAAAAATCATAGGTCGGTCTGGTTCAACCTCTAATTCAAGTTTTTTTTATATATAAATTTGATAAAGCAGTCAGGGATGGATGGGATAGCACTGAATATTGAATCCATGCTATTATCAAATTATCTCCTTTTATCACTAAAGCTGAATTAATTTTTATTTTTTGGTGCATAAAATAATTATTAATATATATATGTATATATGCAAAAAAAAATTAAAAATTAAGTTACTAAAATGATGTAAGCATATATAAAAAAAATAAAAAATAAATAAATGAAATATATGTTACTCTTAAAACTTTTCTTTTTAAATTTTTTTATTATTAATTAATGAGATAATTATTATATACATTAATATTTATTTCAAATAAAAAGATTTATATTTATTTTATATCACTATGATTTCCTTGGGTTCTACTATGGTGTATCTTTCAAATTGAGGATTAAAATTCTCCATGCTTAACAACTAGCCCATTCCAATTTAGAGAGATGAGGCATCTGTCTTAAGCAATGATGGAATTATTTAGTACTTTTAGGTTGGAGTGATGGGTTTTTTAAATTAGTTTTACTTTGTTACTTTTGTTTGAATTTTATACTTGAACTAGAATACCCTAATCATTGCCCACTCCTTCAAGGACTAAACTACATAAAACTATTTTACAACTCAAGCAGTCTGGTTTTGAAAATCAAGAACGATAATTAATCTAATTAAAGACCAAAAAAAAAAAAATGAAGTAAGTACTGAAATACCCAAATAAAACTATCATTTTAAAATTAAAAAAAATTATAGAGAGAACAAATTGCCTAAAAATTTTAGACATAAATCTCAAGTTTAAAAATTACCGAATTACCTTCGAATACGCACACTATAATTATACACTGAGATTTTTTAGGACAATAATATATATATAAAATACATACACAAAAATATAAATGTATTTGTTTTATGATGATATTTTTGAAAAATAAAAGCATATAATTTTTTTATTAAATTACAAAATTAATGTGTGAAAATTTAATTATGTCTATGTTTATACAAATATTATAAAATGTATATATATTTTTATTAATAGTGCTTTTTTTTTTGAACAAATTCTTTGAATATATTAAAAAATTTAAGTTTTTTTAACCCCCTTTTTGCCTCATTTTCTTAATTTGTTATTATAAATAAACAGATGGCTTAGGACTTTTTGTGACCATTTAAGCCCTCCACGAATCGCATGGGTACTATCTCGCAAATCAAAGACGATGAATGCCTCGTAAATCGCCTGCTCCTGCTCCTCCATAAATTGGGTTCTCTTAACTATATGATTAAAAAATTTTTATTTATTATATCAATTTTGTTATATTTAATATATTGTTTTAAAAATTTTAAAAAAATAATATATTATTTATAATTCTTATATATATATATATATATCATTTTAATCAATGTAGTTGCAACCCACAAAAGGTGGAGAAAAGTCACGAAAAATCTCTCAATTGGATAGATATCTCTTGTTCTTGCTCCGAGGAACGCAAGCAACACTTAATTATCCTAATCAATGAACATAGCTACTTTGTCCTAAAGTCTCAATGAACATAGTTGCTGGTTACTACATTTATTATATGTGACTGAGATAATTTTTTAGTTACTACAAGTGACATGATCTTTTCTGAAAAATGAAATTTTGTGGTTGAAATGATTGGAATTAACAACTTCCGTCATTCATGTTTTTGTTCTTTATTTTTGTCAAATAAGGTGTTTCATAGTAGAAAAAAGGCTAATAAAGGTATCAGTTAACATTTCAAAAATAATAAAAAAAAAGTTTCTTAAAAGGAAAATTTTGAAACCTCATAGTTATCCTTTACGTGGACCTTTTATAACATAATATAAGATAATAGTCTGTTATTTATAGGATAGTTATTAGTTGAGAATAATAATTAGTTATATTATTTAAGATATTTTGCATAATAAATTTTTTATTTTGATATTTATCTTTTCACGGTAAAAAAGAGAAAATCTTTTTATTGTTTATTTGGATATATCTTAACCATTTACTTGAATATTAGATAAATGTTTCAAAATACAGATAGAAGTACATTTAAATTGGCATCCTTCCTATCTAGTACTCGCACACATTTTATTTACATCATAAAAATTTTACACAACAAAAAGAATGTTCAAGGAAGAAAAACTAGGTTATTTGTTGGAATCAAGCTTTCAACCACGATGTGTTCACCTTCTGCATGATCAGGTACCCTTTTCTAAGGGTGAGAATTTTGTATTCAATATTCTAAAATATTAAGTTTAATTATTAGTATACTTAATAATATCAAATTATGAGAATTATATATTCCAAATCCCAAAATTGTAAGTTTAATAGTCAGAATGTTAATAATATTTATGGATCATGTTCTACATGTGGTATCAGAGCCTTTTAGTTGTTGAGCGCTTAATTTCTCCATGAATGATTTTGTAAAATTTTGTTTCCCCACATAATTTGTTTTCTTCTGTTAAGAAATAAAAAAAATGAAAGAAAGCCATGTTTAATATTTAGGATGTGTTGAGATTTAATAATTTCTTAAATATGTATTTATATTTTACAATAATTATTGTAATAGCTATTATTTTTGTATGCATATTTTATATTTATATAGTTTTCGGTCACCAAAGTGGTCAAACTTTAACGAATACATGCATAAACAAAAGTAATTTATCTGTAATATTATGAAATGCCTATTAGTGAAAATTAAGTTGATAGATGATGTTAAATAGTCACAAGGTTTTGGATTTTGGCCTAAAGGTAAATTTATTATTATATAAAAAATAAGCATGAATGAGATAAATTAAAATTTTGGTTAAATGTATTTGCATATCCAAAAACAACATATATGTTTTTTGAAAAAAATAATCTGTATGGTTTATTTGAAATCTTAATTACCTAATAAACATTGATATTAATTTTTAATTAATGTTTAATAATAGTATAACATATTATCTACTCAAAGGAGAATTATATTATGCTTAACTATTATTTTTGAATCTATAAAATAAATATATCTTGATTTTAAGCATTTATGTATTATTTTGCACCTATTTTAGTTCATTCACATGCTTCATTTGTTGCCATATTTAAGGACCTAAACTTCTCTAAATATTATGAACAAGTCAAGTTTCACTTAGATGGGCTAGATCTTGACTTGGCATTATTAGAAGATGAACATGCTATTATTGTGGATCTAAGTAGTGAGGATGAGAAATTACACCATAAGGCATGGGATAAGTCCAATAGTTTAAACCTTATGTTTTTGCGAATGACTATTATCAACAACATTAAGACCACTATTCAACGAGTAGAAAGTGCAAAGCAATACCTAAGTTTGTGGAAGAACGTTTTTGTTTTATAAACAAGTCACTTATTAGTACTAGGATGGCATAATTCATGACTATGAAGTTTGATGGGTCAAAAGGAATGGAAGAGCACATTGTTAAAATGACAAACATTGCAGTAAGGCTAAAATCCTTAGGGATAATAATGGATAACTCATTCTTTGTGCAGTTTGTTTTAAACTTACTATTTCCTGAATACAGGCCTTTTCAAATTATTATAACATTGCTAAGGATAAGTGGAATATTAGTGCATTAGCTAGCATACTTGTTCAGGAGGAAACATGACCAAAAAAATCAAGTTAATTAGTCTATAGGTTTCAAGATCGTCAAGTGTAAGAAGAAAAAAGCGCCCACTAAGGAATCTAGAGCTGATAAGAAAGAACAAATGGTAGATAGGTGCCGTTTTGTAAGAAACTAAGGTACTATTAGAAAGATTGCTCGAAACATAAGGCTTGGTTTGAAAAGAAAGGTAGCCTTAATGCTTTTGTATGTTTCCAATCAAACTTAATTGAAGTTCTTTATAATCCTTGGTGGCTTGATTCTAGTGCTAATACTCATTTACTAACATGATGTAGGGATTCTTTACAATCTAAACCATGAACCTAAAATAAGGATTTTTTATTCACAAGGAATCGCATGAGGGCTCTAATTGAACGCATAGGGACTTATTGTCTAGTCTTAGACTCTGGCTATCATCAAAACCCATTATAGGCATTCTGTGTACCATTAGTGTATAGAAATTTAATTTATCTTTCAAAATTGGATATTTCTGGTTTTGATGTTAAATTTGGACATAGTTGTTTTAGTTTAGTTAAGAACACTTATTTTGTTGGTTTTGGTATTCTTACTAACAGTCAATGGTGGATGGTTCAAGGAGCTTGAAAGGGTTCTGGCCTCCTTAAAATTTTAGAACCCTCATGCTATATATAATATGTTATATTAATTAACCCTAAATTGATCCTAAAGTCTAAGCATAACTATACTTAATTTTTTCCATAATTTATTAAACTCCACTAATCGTTAATCACTAATCATTAATCACATTGTTTGAAATTAGTATGTTAGTTATGAGTAGATCTATCTAAGGGTTAGATTGTCCGTGTAATCTCAAAAGTCTCCTAATATGTAAGAGGGCTTAGACAAATTATTGAACCTCAAAAATAAGTTTAAACAAAAAATGAGCTAGGCCTTAGGTATGGGACTTGGCCCGATTTACTATTAATAATATAAATTTTTACTAGAAAACATTTCCTTTATAAAAAATGGTCAATCTTAAGAGAGATTGATCCTTCTACATACAAATTTAGATGGGCTCAGATAACATTTCTACATATTGCGCTGAACCTTGACAGAATTTTTTATCCATATTTTTATCAAATCGAATTTAAACAAAGATGACCTTTGTTAATATGGGACCTAAACCCAATTTAGTTTAAAGACAAGTCTAGTTACAAGTAGAGTATGATATACATTCATATGAAAGCCTTAAATTAAAGCCTTTACTTTTTTTTGTTTAGATATTTTTATTTTTTATTTTAATAGATTTTACACTATTTATAAAAGTAATTATTGATTTTTTTAATTATTGAAGATGAAATATAGTGATAGTATGCACAAAGTATTAAGAAATTTCTCTTAACTCCTTGAAATATTTTTTATAGTCATTTTAATACTCTTTAAAATTTAATGTAATAATATTGTTATATTATAATTTATATGTTCTATATCATACGTAATATGAATTCATATTTCATGTAATTTTCTTAATTAGCTCATTAATTTAAACCTAAAGTTGCTTAAATTTATTGTTTTGTTTTAGTATTTGCTTATATCAAAAATCATTTTTATGTTAATAAAATTATAGAGTTTGTTTAACGAAAAGAATAAAATAAAATTAATTTTACCCCTATAAAACTTTACGCTAAGATCCATCACTGCTGATGGTTTATATAAACTAAAACTTGACCATGATTATGTTGAATCCTTACATATTGTTCATTACAATTTAGAATTAAGCATATCAGCTAAATGATAATTTTGCTTATGGTATAAATGTTTGTTTCACATTTCCAAAGAAAGGTTAGAAAGATTAGTAACAAATAAGATTTTGCAAAATCTAAATTTTTACTAATTTTGACATATGTGTCGATTGCATAAAGCAAAACAAACCAAACATAGTAAGAAAAATGTTATAAGAAGTACCTAGGTTATTGAAGTAATATACACCCATATTCGTAGACCATTCGATGCTCCATCCTTTGGTAGAGAAAAGTATTTTATCATTTTTATTGACGATTTTCACATTATGGATATGTCTACTTGCTTAATGAAAAATCTCAAGCAGTCAATGCTCTTGAAGTATACATATATAAGGTTGAAAGGCAATTACATAGAAAAATTAAAATCATAAGATTTGATAGATGTGGTAAATATTACAGGAAATATAATGAATCAAGACAATCTCCAAGTCCATTTGCAATGTTCCTCAAAAAGCATTGCATATGCATGCAATACAATATACCAGGCATACCTCAACTAAATAGTGTGCAGAAAGGCGTAATTAGAATTTATGGATGTGGTTAGGAGTATGATGTGTAACTTCTAATTATTTAAATCCTTGTGGATGTATTTGTTTTAAAACGACTATGTATTCATTAAACAGGGTTCTTAATAAGGCAGTCTCAAAAACTCTTTTTAAACTATGGACTAGAAGGAAACCTAGTTTAAGATATTCACATGTTTGGGTTGTCAAGTGAAAGCGAGAATTTATCATCCACATGAAAAAAAATTAAATTCTCAAATGATCAGTGGTTATTTTATTGGTTACCTTGAGAAATCCAAAGGATTTATTTTTGATTTTCCAAACCATCATCCAAGAATAGTTAAACTGGTAATTCTAGATTCCTTGAAAATGGTGAAGTTAATGGGAGAAGCGAATAACAAATTATGGAATATAGGATATTAGAGTTGATGTTCTTGTACTTGTAAATGTCTTTTTAGCCAAAATTGTTTCAAATGTTGTTCCAACTGGTGATAATGAAACTCTTCAATAAGTAACTAACCCATGTGGATCTGATTAAATGAACCATAAAGAATGCCATTAAGAAGATCTCAAAGAGAAAGAAAATTAACTATTCCAGATGATTACATAGTTTATTTAAAAGAGTCAGATTTTGATATTGGAATCAATAAAAATTTGGTTTCTTTTTGATAAGCCATAAAAAGTAATGAATCTAACAAATGGCTAGATCCTATGAAAAATGAGTTAAAGTCCATGAACAAAATAAAGTTTGGGATCTTGTTGAATTGCTAGAAAGATAAAAATGAGTTTAGTGTAGATAAGTTTTTAAGGAAAAGTGCGAGTCAAGTGGCAATATTGAACAATATAAAGCAAAACTTAGTGCAAAGGGCTATAATCAGAGAGATGGTTTTGATTATAAAAAGACATTCTCACCAGTCTTAAAGAAAGATTCGTTAAGAATTATTATAGCATTGGCAGCTCATTATGATTTAGGGTTACATCAAGTAGCTGTGAAAAACAATCTTAATAGAAACATTGAGGAAGAAGTTTACATGGACCAACTTGAAGGTTTTTCCATATAAAGGAAAGGTCATATGTTGTGTAAACTTAAAAAATCAATATATTGACTTAAACAAGTTTTTTGGCAATGGCATCTCAAGTTTAATGTTACTATAATGTTTTTTTGGATTTAAAAAAAAAATCATTGACCAGTGTATATACCAAAAGATCAATGGGAGCAAGATTATTTTCTTAGTTTTATAAGTTGATGACATTTTAATTTGTTGTTAATGATTTATGTAAGTTGTTAAAGGGTAACATTGAGTTTTCTCACTACTTAGTTGCATAAAGTGGCCTTGATCCACTGTTTTTACTAAGCAAACCAATGGGTTTACATGGCAGTTGAGCATAGTACCTTGTCTCTGCATGAGGTACATGCACCAAAACACCATAACACCCATGTTTTGCATTTTTTTGTCTTTATATTCATATGGCTATATATGCCAACTTTGGCTCAATTAAGAGAGACACACAGAGAAGCAGAAAACCCTACCATGCATACATTCTTAGCAAAATAAAGCACTCACTTTCATACATTCTCTCAGTATACTGTAGCTGCCAAAAAACCAAAAACCTTTATTCATTCTTATAGCTTCTTAAAACCATTAGTAAAAACACTTCCAAAACCCTTTATTCCACTCATCTTTCCTCTCAAAACTCCCTTTCCATCCATACCCTAACTAAAAAGCCCCTTTTTTTCATCATTTTATTTTCGCTTAGTATCAAAAGAGGAAAGAAGGTGAGTCCAAAGTTGGTGCTTAAAAAAGGGTTGAAGCTTAAAGCTTTTGGTATATTTTCTCTCCTTGCTTTGCTTTTTTTTTTTTCTTGTTCTTTAGTATTTACATCATTCTAGTAATCTTTTTATGTTACCATGACCATTTTAAGATTCTTATGCATTATTATGGCCTTGGTTGTGCTAGTCTTAAGATTTTGATGATCTTCTTGATACCTTGATATTGCTTAGATAGTCAAACATGCCATGCTTTATTTTCATCACCAAAACAGTCTTTGCTCATGCATTTTTGTCATGCTTTTCCATATTCACATGATTAACACATGCTCAAATCTTCACCCTAAAATGTCCTAAGTACCTTTACGCATTTTCTTGTATCTTGGTAGGTTTTATGAAAAAAAAAAATGTCATCTTGAAAATCGCAGCATGCGTTCTTTTGGTTAAAAATGTTATACCATCATACATTATTTGATTCTAAATGTCATTTTTAAGGCTAACATTTTTGTGTGTTTTACTTGGATTTCATTGTCAAAGTATCATTTTTTTTTGGTTTAAATGTGTCATCTATGTTCACTATTATGTGTATTGCATCTCATTAATAACCTTTTTGTCAAAATGCTTGCTTGTTTATTGACTACAAAAATCTGATTTAAAAATCTCCCAAGTTAAATATATGTTACCCTAAATAAATGGAGAATAACATGGATTTAAGGTTGTCACAAAATTGGTCCTTCAATCTTGCAGATAAATCAAGTTTTCTATGTTTGGGTTCATAGTCAAAGGAATTTATAAGTTCTAGTTTCCAAAATAAATAGCGTTTTACTTATTTTAAAATGTATACCCCTTGATCTAAAGCTTAATGCCCTTATTGTCAATGGGTTGTTTCATTGTCCTAAACTATTCTGGGATTATGGAATGAATTTGTGATGCCCATGTCACCTATTTCTTTCTATCACGAATGTTTAAACATCTATGGCACAAGTCTAGTCCCAAAAAACTCAAAAATACAAAAAAATTCCACTGCTTTTTTTTTTATAGCACTGGGCTTGCCATAAAATTTTTTTCAGGCTAAACATATTTTTCTGGAATTTTCTAATATTTTTCTTGAAAGAGCATCAAGTTACCTTTCTAATGGTGTCTTGTTTGCACCTGGACCATTCCGGGGAGTTATGATTTTTTGAACCAACAAATGATGTACTATTTGGGCCATTTTGGCCCACCGGATGATTTTTCAAAAATTTTTAAATATTTTCCCTAGAAATTTTTTGAAACTCTCTTTTTGAAAAGGTATCATTTGTGATTGAACAATACTGAGTAAGTTTAAAACAATTTTTCGAAGCCTATCATGCCCTTTCCTCTACATATGCTGCTAGTGTCAAAGTAAACCCGATTTCTAAATTTAATTCTGCCTGAGAAAATATTTTCTAGGATTTTTGAAATATTTTTATATTAATCCTTATCGAGTTACCTTTCCAACGACACTTCATCCACCTCTTAACACCTCTAAATTTACCCAAAACAATTTCGAGAAATAAGGCAGCGCAATGCCTTCCCTTGTTTTTTGGAATTAAAATTCACCTGATTTCTTGAACCACCTTTATTAAGATGTTCAAATGTCTCAAAGAGCACCCAATTGACTCACTATGGAGTCACATGATGCAACATAAGCCCTTTAAGCTTGGATCAAGGCTAAAACAAAATAATTTTATTCAAACTTTCATGTCATATTTTCAAAATGCGCTTTTTTTTACCCAAAATATTCCTTTTCTCCATAAACATAAAAAATTTCATCAATGGGGATGCTCTGACCTCGCTTTTTACGTCTTATCTATATATTTTCTCTCTCGAATCTTTTCAGGGTTCCTAATCAAACCTTTTTTTAAACATAAAAGTTTCATTTTTAAGGGTATACTCCAACCTTGCTCTTCAAGAGAATACTCCAACCTCGATTTTCATTCAAAAATCTTTTTTTTTTCTTTTTCGAAACTTCTTGGAAATTCTAATCATGACTTTTCAACATAAAATTTTTATCTTTTGGGATACTCAAATCGTGCTCTCTAAGAGATTTTCCAACCCTTCTTTTGTCATTGGAAAACCTGAATTTTCTTTCCCCTGAAACTTCCTAAAAGGTTTTTTTATCAAAACTTTTTTTTTGATGCACTCAAATCTTCACCATCAGGGATATTCCAACTCTGCTTTTTAAATTTCACCTGAAACAAAATTCTTTCTTTTGGATATCTCCGAGTTTACTAATCAAATCCTTTTTTTATCCCTTATGTTACTATCAAATTCAAACGTGTCCATAATTATCATTCTAGTTAGTCCTCAATAATCGAAGGCAATTACAAGATACATTCTAATCGTCCTTATTTTTTATTAATATTTTTTGCATATTTATTTTATGTAATGTTATTATATTTTTTTGTCTTACGAGCATTTTTCCCTTTTGTATTGATTATCGTGCATTCATATTTTAAAAATTATTTTCAAAAATCATAAGGCAATATTTCACATCGGTACCTCTCCAGTGCCTAAGACAGAATGTCTAAAATTTTAAAATTTAATCCAAAGATTATTTTTATTAAAAATCCCTATGTTCTCTATATCTCCAAGGTGCATAAGTGATGTGAATTTTCTTTCAAAACCCGGATCTATAATTTAGAAAAAAAAATTCATGCATTAAAAGAGATTATATTGAAATTATTATAAAACATAACTGATTAAATTGAAACCGAGGCAAGATATAATTAGCGGGTACCAATTTAGGGCATTGTGAGGGTGCTAATCCTTCCTCGCGCATAACCAACTCTCAAACTGAATCGATCAATCTCTAGACCATGCAAACCTTGAAGTTGATGTATCAAGTTTTATAACTCGAAACATTGTTTTCAATAGGCATCTGATCATGCTCAGCACAAAATGATCTGTGGCGACTCCAAATTTATGGCCACTTTGTGGTAACTCAAGACTAGTAGGGTAAGTGATTCACTTGATGGTCTTTCTTCCCTTCATATTATGCCTAATCCAATTCTCAATCAAGGGATAACCCAAAGGCTCCTACTAACATAACCACTTACCATATCATTTAAGTTATGCACACTTTTTTCAGGTCGCCAAGGAAAAAGGGTCCATAGCGACAACTTGAATTATGCATTCATAGACACCAAGCCTACAAAGCTGTACCAGTTCTATGAAAAAACCTAACAATATGTCAAAGTAGAAAAGGTTGAGATCGCTAACCACAGAATAAGCTAATAGAGAATAAAAGGGCAACCACTGTGGTCAACTTAGCAAAAGAAGTGACCATTTTGGTATACGACCTTTAAAAAATACTAAGCGAAACAAACCCAAAACATTTACCAACAAAGTAGGAAGCAAAAATAAACCCCTTCTACATACAGTATGACTCATACACCTCTTTTAATGATATTAGAGCCCAAATCCTAAACACCATAATGAGGAATGATTTAACTCAAAAAATGCCCACCCATGAAAGGTGACGTATAAGCCTAAAAAACACAATAAAGTCTTTGATAAGGAAAGAAGAAATCATATAGTTTGCAAAGAAAGGGGCTAGTAGATTTGAGCCATCATAATCTTCCAACAGATAGCATGACAAGGCATTTGGCAACTGCCCTGTCATTGGCATAATCAATGTCATCATGGCCACCATAAAAGAATCGATTACAAGCAAGTCCAAAAGGAAGTCCCATTTACGAAGTGTTATGGCCATCAATACAGTCCCAAAAAAGATGAAACAAGATGGCTGCAGATAGCCTTCATAGAAAAATATTCTCATCTAGTGGTAGACAACGATAATGATCTCATAATTGTATCTGCCACTGTTTGTAATTATCATTTTAATTGAATCTAGATAGAAATGGTAGTGCCACTGAAATTCTGCAATAAAATGCCTACCGAAAGACGGGTTCAAAGATAAAGACTTGATACCTTTTACCTTTATATACGGATTCACCAATAAACTAATACCAATCAAGGGAACGATTATGTTGCCAACCACCATAGGTGATGGCGAGCACACTGTCACCATGATGGTAAACTTTTTTTTCGTCAACCAGCCTTCTACCTACAACATCATCCTAGAGTGAATGATCATGAAGACCAAGATGGTAATAATAGTGTATAGCCTCATTGTTGAGTTCCCTACACCCACTAGAGTAGAATACATAAGGCCTAATCAAAAAAATACTCGTAGTTGGTGCTTACTATCAAGCAAGTTACTAAAAAGAAACAACTAACAATGATGCCTGTGAACATAACCATACCAAACTAACCCCAATCCCTTACACTCTAATAAGGATCAAAAGATAATGAAGAATGATAAAGATCATAAGATAATATCTTTTTGTAATTGATAATCTTGGATAAAAATCAAATTATCTTGTAATTGATAATTTCTTCTAGGAGTTATCTTCTAGAAGTACAAATCATAACCCCCTATGAAACTAGTATAAATAGGGGTCATTCCATTGTATTCAACATCAAGAAATAACAAA
>JAQSVH010210540.1:0-14964 GCA_029448705.1 Adansonia digitata
AACTTCAATTCTAAAAATGGTAGAAATAGAAGTTTTTCTTAAGAAACCGAAGTATCAATATCATTTACAGTAATGAGGAAAAAGTGTTTATGGCGCCCAATCATGAAACTAAAGGAAATTATTATGTGAATCTGTGTTTGTCCAAATCGATAGTTGAACATTAATTCAAAAAATGGTAGAATGAGAAGTTTTTTCTTATGAAACCAAAGCATCAATATCGTTATCCCAATAGGGAAGAACTATTTATGATGCCCAATAATGAAAAGAAATGAGACTGTTACATGAATCCATGTTTATCCCAATTAAGAGACAAACTTCCACTCTAAAAATGGCAGAAAGAGAAGTTTTTCTTATGAAACCAAAGCGTCAACATCATTTATCACAATGAGGAGAATGTATTTATGGTGCCCAATCATGAAGAGAAAGGAGATTATTATGTTAATCCATGTTTATCCCAATCGAAACACGAAATTCAATTCTAAAAATGCTAGAAAGTGAAGTTTTTCTTCTGAAACCAAAGCATAAATATCGTTTGTCCCAAAAAGGAGAATGTGTTTATAGTGTCCAATCATGAAAGGAAATGGGACTATTCTATGCATCCATGTTTATCCCAATTGAAAGAAGAACTTTAATTCTAAAAATGGTAGAAAGAGAAGTTTCTTTGTTGAAACCAAAGCATTAATATTATTCATCCAAATAAGGAGATTGTGTTTATGGTGCTCAACCATGAAAAAAGGACATTACTATGTGTATCCTAGTTTATCCCAATTAAAAGTCAAACTTCGATTCTAAAATTGGTAGAAAGAAAAGTTTTTCTTATGAAGCCAAAGCATCAAAATCATTTATCCCAACAAGGAGAATGTGTTTATAGTGCCCAATCATGAAAAGAAAGGAGATTATGATGTGAATCTATGTTTATCCCATTTGAAAGATGAACTTCGATTCTAAAAATAGTAGAAAGAGAAGTTTTTCTGGTGAAGGCATTATCCTAATTGAAAGATGAACTTCAATTCTAAAAATGCTAGAAAGAGACATTTTTCTTTTGAAACCAAAGCATCAATATCATTTATCCCAATGAGGAGAATGTGTTTATGGTGCCTAATTATGAAAAGTAAGGAGATTATTATGTGAATCCATGTTTATTCCAATTGAAAGAGAAACTTCGATTCTAAAAATGGTAGAAAGAGATGTTTTTCTTATGAAACCACCACATCAAAACCATTTATACCAATAAGGAGAATGTGTTTATAGTGCCCAATCATGAGAAGAAATGAGATTATTATGTAAACCCATGTTTATCCCATTTGAAAAATGAACTTCGATTCTAAAAATGGTAGAAGGAAAAGTTTTTCTTATAAAACCAAACCATTAATATCATTTATCCTAATGAGAAGAATGTGTTCATCATGCCTAATCAAGAAAAGAAAGGATATTATTATGTGAATCTATATTTGTCCAAATCGATGGACAAATATTATTTTTAAAAATGGTAGAGGGAGAAGTTTTTCTTACAAAACCAAACCATCAATATCATTTATTGCAATAAGGAGAATGCATTTATGGTGCCCAATCATGAAATGAAAAAAAAACTATTATGTGAATCTGTATTTATCCAAATCAATAGGCGAACATTAATTCTAAAATTGGTAGAAAGAAAAGTTTTTCTTATGAAACCAAAACATCAATATTCTTTATCCCAATAAGGAGAATGTGCTTATGGCGCCAAATCAAGAAAAGAAAGGAGATTACTATATGAATCCATGTTTATCCCAAAGCATCAATATCATTTATCCCAATGAGGAGAATGTGTTTATGGTGCCCAATCAAGAAAAAAAAGAGATTACTGCGTGAATCCACATTTATCCCAATTGAAAGACAAACTTTAGTTCTCAAAATGGTTGAAGGAAAAGTTTTTCCTATGAAATCAAAGCATCAATATTATTTATCTCAATGATGAGAATGTATTTATGGTGCCCAATCATGAAAAGAAATAAGATTATTATGTGAATCCATATTTATCCCAATTGAAAGATGAACTTCAATTCTAAAAATGGTAGAAAGAAAAACTTTTCTTACGAAACCAAAACATCAAAATCATTAATCCCAATAAGGAGAGTGTGTTTATGGTGCCCAATCATGGAAAGAAAAAAGATTATTATGTGAATCCATGTTTATCCCAAATGAAAAATAAACTTTATTTCTAAAGAGAAGTTTTCTTATGAAACCAAAGCATCAATATTATTTATCCTAATGAGGAGAATCTGTTTATGGTGCCCAATCATGAAACTAAAGGAGATTATTATGTGAATCTGTGTTTGTCCAAATCGACAGCTGAATATTAATTCTAAAAATGGCAAAAATAGAAGTTTTTCTTATGAAATGAAAGCATCAATATCGTTTATCCCAATGAGGAAAAAGAGTTAATGGTGCCCAATCATAAAATGAAAGGAGACTATTACGTGAATCCATGTTTATCCTAATTAAGGGATGAACTTTCATTCTAAATATGGTAGAAAGAGAAGTTTTTCTTTTGAAACCAAAGCTTCAACAACACTTATCCCAATGAGGAGAACGTGTTTGTGGTGCCCAATCATGAAAAGAAAAGCAATAATTATGTTAATCCATGTTTATCCAAATTGAAAGATGAACTTTGACTCTAAAAATGGTAGAAAGAGAAGTTTTTCTTATGAAACCAAAGCATCAATACTATTTATCCCAATGAGGAAAATGTGTTTATAGTGCCCAATCATGAAACTAAAGGAGATTATTGTGTGAATCTATGTTTGTCCAAATCGATAGCCGAACATTAAGTCTAAAAATGGTTGAAAGAGAATTTTTTCTTATGAAACCAAAACATCAATATCATTTACCTAATAAGGAAGAAATGTTTATGGTGCCCAATCATAAGAAGAAAGGAGACAATTATTTGAATCCATGTTTATCCCAACTGAGAGATGAACTTCAATTCTAAAAATGGTAGAAAGAGAAGTTTCACTCATGAAACCAAAGCATCAATATGATTTATCCCAACGAGAAGAATGTATTTATGGTGCCCAACCATGTAATCAAAGAAGATTATTATGTGAATCCGTGCTTCTCCAAATTGACACACGAACTTCAATTCTAAAAATGGTAGAAAATAAAGTTTTTCTTATGAGACCAAAGTATCAATATCATTTATCGCAATGAGGAGAATGTATTCATGGTGCCCAATCAAGAAAAAAGAATGAATCCATGTTTATCCCAATCGAAAGACGAACTTCAATTCCAAAAAGGTAGAAAGAGAAGTTTTTCTTATGAAGTCAAAGCATAAATATCACTTATCCCAATAAGGAGAAGTTTTGGTGCCCAATCATGAAAAGAAACGAGACTATTATGTGAATCCACATTTATCACAATTGAAAGGCGAACATTAATTCTAAAAATGGTAGAAAGAGAAGTTTGTCTGCTGAAACCAAAGCATCAATATTATTTATCCTAATAAGGAGAATGTGTTTATGGTGCCCAATCATGAAAAAAAATGAGATTATTATGTGAATCCATGTTTATCCCAATTGAAAGACGAACTTCAATTCTAAAATTGGTAGAAAGAGAAGTGTTTCTTATGAAATCAAAGCATCAAAATACTAATCCCAATAAGGAGAATGTGTTTATGTGCCCAATCGTGGAAAGAAGGGAGATTGTTATGTGAATCCATGTTTATCCCAAATGAAAGACAAACTTCAATTCTAAAGAGAAGTTTTCTTATGAAACCAAAGCATGAATATCATTTATCCCAATGAGGAGAATCTGTTTATGGTGCCTAATCCTGAAACTAAAGGAGATTATTATGTGAATCTATGTTTGTCCAAATCGACAGCTGAATACTAATTCTAAAAATGGTAGAAAGCAAAGTTTTTCTTATGAAACCAAAGCATCAGTAATATTTATCCCAATGAGGAAAAAGTGTTAATGGTGCCCAATCATGAAATGAAAGGACACTATTACGGGAATCCATGTTTATCCCAAAAATTGCATTCTAAAAATGGTAGATAAGTTTTTCTTCTGAAACCAAAGCTTCAACATCACTTATCCTATGAGGAAAATGTGTTTATTGTTCCCAATCATGAGAAGAAATGAGATTATTATGTAAACCCATGTTTATCCTATTTGAAAAATGAACTTCGATTCTAAAAGTGGTAGAAGGAAAAGTTTTTCTTATAAAACCAAACCATTAATATCATTTATCCTAATGAGGAGATTGTGTTCATTGTGCCTAATCAAGAAAAGAAAGGATATTATTATGTGCATCTGTATTTGTCCAAATCGATGGACAAATATTATTTTTAAAAATGGTAGAGAGAGAAGTTTTTCTTACAAAACCAAACCATCAATATCATTTATTGCAATAAGGAGAATGCATTTATGGTGCCCATTCATGAAATGAAAAGAAACTTTTATGTGAATCTGTATTTGTCCAAATCAATAGGCGAACATTAATTCTAAAATTGGTAGAAAGAGAAGTTTTTCTTATGAAACCAAAACATCAATACCCTTTATCCCAATGAGGAGAATGTGCTTATGGTGCCAAATCAAGTAAAGAAAGGAGATTACTATATGAATTCATGTTTATCCCAAAGCATCAATATCATTTATCCCAATGAGGAGAATGTGTTTATGGTGCCCAATCAAGGAAAAAAAAGGAGATTACTACGTGAATCCACATTTATCCCAATTGAAAGACGAACTTTAGTTCTCAAAATGGTTGAAGGAAAAGTTTTTCCTATGAAATCAAAGCATCAATATCATTTATCCCAATGAGGAGAATGTGTTTATGGTGTCCAATCATGAAAAGAAATGAGATTATTATGTGAATCCATATGTATCCTAATTGAAAGATGAACTTCAATTCTAAAAATGGTAGAAAGAAAAACTTTTCTTACGAAACCAAAGCATCAAAATCATTAATCCCAATAAGGAGAGTGTGTGTATGATGCCCAATCATGGAAAGAAAAAAGATTATTATGTGAATCCATGTTTATCCCAAATGAAAGATAAACTTTATTTCTAAAGAAAAGTTTTCTTATGAAACCAAACCATCAATATTATTTATCCCAATGAGGAGAATATGTTTATGGTGCCCAATCATGAAATGAAAGGAGACTATTATGGGAATCGATGTTTATCCCAAAACTTCCATTCTAAAAATGGTAGATAAGTTTTTCTTCTGAAACCAAAGCTTCAACATCACTTATCCTATGAGGAAAATGTGTTTATTGTGCCCAATCATGAAAAGAAAGGAGATTATTATGTTAATCCATGTTTATCCCAATTGAAAGATGAACTTTGATTCTAAAAATGGTAGAAAGAGAATTTTTTCTCATGAAACCAAAGCATCAATATCATTTATTCCAATAAGGAAAATGTGTTTATGGTGCCCAATCATGAAATTAAAGGAGATTGTTGTGTGAATCTGTGTTTGTCCGTCCAAATCGATAGCCAAACATTAATTCTAAAAATGGTTAAAAGAAAAGTTTTTCTTATGAAACCAAAACATCAATATGATTTATCCCAATAAGGAAAAAGTGTTTATGGTGCCCAGTCATGAGAAGAAAAGAGACAATTTTGTGAATCAATATTTATCCCAATTGAGAGATGAACTTCAATTCTAAAAATGGTAGAAAGAGAAGTTTTTCTTATGAAATCAAAGTATCAATATCATTTATCCCATTGAGGAGAATGTGTTTGTGGTGCTCAACCATGAAATCAAAGAGATTATTATCTGAATCCATGTTTCTCAAAATCGACAGACGAACTTCAATTCTAAAAATAGTAGAAAAAGAAGTTTTTCTTATAAGACCAAAGTGTCAATATTTTTTATCGCAATGAAGAGAATGTGTTCATGGTGCCCAATCATGAAAAAATGAAGACTATTATGTGAATCCACGTCTATCCCAATTGAAAGATGAACTTTAATTCCAAAAATGGTAGAAAGAGAAGTTTTTCTATGAAACCAAAGCATAAATATCATTTATCCCAATGAGGAGAATGTGTTTATGGTGCCCAATCATGAAAAGAAATGAGATTATTATGTGAATCCACGTTTATCACAATTGAAAGGCGAACTTCAATTCTAAAAATGGTAGAAAGAGAAGTTTGTCTTCCCAAACCAAATGATCAATATTATTTATCCCAATGAAGAGAATGTGTTTATGTGCACGATCATGAAAGGAAAGGACATTACTATGTGAATCCATGTTTATCCCAATTGAAAGTTGAGTTTCGATTATAAAAATGGTAGAAAGAGAAGTTTTTCTTAGGAAACCAAAGCATTAAATTCATTTATCCCAACAAGGAGAATGTGTTTATAGTGCTCAATCATGAAAAGAAAGGAGATTATTATGTGAATCAATTTTTATCCCATTTGAAAGATGAACTTTGATTCTAAAAATAGTAGAAAGAGAAGTCTTTCTTATTAAACCAATGTATCAAAATCATTTATCCCAATAAAGGGAATGTGCTTATAGCGCCCAATCATGAAAATAATGGAGATTATTATATGAATCCATGTTTATCCCAATTGAAAGGCAAACTTTAATTCTAAAAATGGTAGAAAGAGAAGTTTTTCTTATGAAACTAAAGCATCAATATCGTTTATCCCAATGAGAAAAATGTGTTTATAGTGGCCAATCATGAAACTAAAGGAGATTATTATGTGAATCCATCTTTGTCCAAATCGACAGCCAAACATTAATTCTAAAAATGATAGAAAGAGAAGTTTTTCTTATGAAACCAAAGCATCAAAATCATTTCTCCCAACAAGGAAAATGTGTTTCTAGTGCCCAATTATAAAAAGAAAGGAGATTATTATGTGAATCTATGTTTATCCCATTGAAAGATGAACTTCAACTCTAAAAATAGTAGAAAGACAAGTTTTTCTTATGAAACCAAAGCATCAATATCATTTATCCCAATGAGGAGAATGTGTTTATGGTGCCCAATCATGAAAAAAATGAGATTATTATATTAATCCATGTTTATCATAATTGAAAGATGAACTTCAATTCTAAAAATGGTAGTAAGATAAGTTTGTCTACTGAAATCAAAGCATTAATATTATTTACCTAATGAGGGGAATGTGTTTACAGTGCCCGATCATGAAAGGAAATGAGACTATTATGTGAATCCATGTTTATCCCAATTGGAAGATGAACTTCGATTCTAAAAATGGTAGAAAGAGAAGTTTTTCTTGTAAAACCAAAGCATTAATATCATTTATCCCAATAGAGAGAAGTATTTACGGTGCCTAATCTTGTAATGAAAAGAGATTATTTTGTGAGTCCATGTTTATCCAATTGAAAGACAGACTTCAATTCCAAAACTGGTAGAAAGAGAAGTTTCTCTTTTGAAACCATAGCATCAATATCATTTACCCTAACAAGGAGAATGTGTTTCTAGTGCCCAATCATGAAAAGAAATGAGATTATTATGTGAATCCATGTTTATCACAATTGAAAAATGAACTTTAATTCTAAAAATGATAGAAAGAGAAGTTTTTCTTATGAAACCAAAGCATCAATATCATTTATCCCAACAAGGAGAATATGTTTATGGTGCCCAATCATGAAAAGAAAGGAGATTATTATTCGAATCCACATTTATCCCAACTGAAAGACAAACTTTAATTCTAAACATGGTACAAGGAGAAGCTTTTCTTATCAAACCAAAGGATCAAAATCATTTATCCCAACAAGGAGAATATGTTTACGGTGCCCAATCATAAAAATAAAGGAGATTATTTTTTGAATCCATGTTTATCCTAATTGAAAGACAAACTTCGATTCTAAGCATGGCACAAAGAGAAGTTTTTCTTATGAAACCAAAACGTCAAAATTATTTATCCCAACAAGGAGAATGTGTTTATGGTGCCTAATCATGAAAAGAAAGGAGATTATTATGTGAATCCATGTTTATCCCAATTGAATGACGAACTTCAATTCTAAAAATGGTAGAACGAGAAGTTTTTCTTATGGAACCAAAGCATTAATATCATTTACTCCAACAAGTAGAATGTGTTTAAGATGCCCAATTATGAAAAGAAAGGAGATTATTATGTAAATCCACATTTACCCCAATTGAAAGATAAACTTTGATTCTAAAACTGGTGCAAAGAGAAGTTTTATGTATCAAACCAAAGCATCAAAACCATTTATCCCAACAAGAAGAATGTGTTTATGGTGCCAATCATGAAAAGAAAGGAGATTATTATATAAATCCATGTTTATCCTAATTGAAAGATGAATTTCCATTCTAAACGTGGTAGAAAGTCAAGTTTTCTTATGAAACCAAAGCATCAATATCATTTATCAAAAAAAAAATATGTTTATGGTACCTAATGATGAGAAGAAAGTAGATTATTATGTGAATCAATGTTTATCCCAATTGAAAGATGAACTTCATTTTTAAAAGTGGTAGAAAGTGAAGTTTCTCTAATAAAACTGAAGCATCAAAATCATTTATCCCAATAAGAAGAATGCATTTATAGTGCCCAATCATGAAAAGAAAAGAGATTATTATGTAAATCGATGTTTATCCCAATTGAAAGACAAACTTCAATTCTAAAAATGGTAGAAAAAGAAGTTTTTCTTTTGAAACCAAAGCAAGAATATCATTTTTCCCAATGAGGTGAATATGCTTATGGTGCCTAATCTTGAAAACTAAGTAGATTATAATGGGAATCGATATTTATCCTAATTAAAAGATTAACTTTGATTCTAAGAATTGTAGAATGGAAAGTTTTTCCTATGAAACCAAAGCATCAACACCTTTTATCCCAATGAGAAAAATGTGTTTATGGTACCCAATCATGAAAAGAAATGAGACTATTATGTGAATCCATGTTTATCCAAACTAGAATATGAACTTTGATTATAATAATGGTAGAAAGAGAAGTTTTTCTTATGAGACCAAAGCATCAAAATTATTTACCCTGAAAAGGAGAATGTGTTTATGGTGCCCAATCATGAAAAGAAATGAGATTATCATGTGAATCCATGTTTATCTCGATTGAAAGATGAACTTCAATCCTAAGAATGGTAGAAAGAGAAGTTTTTCTTATGAAACCAAAGCATTAATATCGTTAATCCCAACAAGGAGAAATGTTTAAGGTGCCCAATGGTGAAAAGAAAAGGGATTATTTTGTGAATCCATGTTTATTCCAATTGAAAGACGGACTTTGATTCCAAAAATGGTACAAAGAGAAGCTTCTCTTTTGAAACCAAAGCATCAATATCATTTATCCCAATGAGGGGAATGTGTTTATGGTGCCTAATCATGAAAAAAAAGGAGATTATTATGTGAATCCATCTTCTTCCCAATTGAAAGACAAACTTCAAAAAAAAAATTTTATGAAACCAAAGCATCAAAATTATTTATCCCAACAAGGAGAATGTGTTTATAGAGCCCAATCATGAAAAGAAAGAAGATTATTACGTAAATCCATATTTATCCCAATTGAAAGATGAACTTCGATTCTAAAACTGGTGCAAAAAGAAGTTTTTCTTATCAAACCAAAACGTCAAAATCATTTATCCCAACAAGGAAAATGTGTTTATGGTGCCCAATCATGAAAAGAAAGGATTTTTTTATGTGAATCCATGTTTATCCCAATTAAAAGACGAACTTCAATTCTAAAAATGGTAGGAAGTCAAATTTATCTTATGAAACTAAAGCATCAATATCATTTATCCAAAAAAAAAAGTGTTTATGGTGCCTAATGATGAAAAGAAAGGAGATTATTATGTGAATCCATGTTTATCCCAATTGAAAGATGAACTTCATTTCTAAAAGTGGCAGCAAGAAGTTTTTCTTATGAAACCAAAGTATCAAAATCATTTATCCCAATAGGGAGAATATGTTTATAGTGCCCAATCATGAAAAGAAAGGGGATTATTGTGTGAATCCACGTTTACCCTAATTGAAAGACAAGCTTCAATTCTAAAAATGGTAGAAGGAAAAGTTTCTCTTTTGAAATCAAAGCATCAATATCATTTTTCCCGATAAAGAGAATGTGCTTATGGTGCCCAATCATGAAAAGAAAAGAGATTATTCTGGGAATCCATATTTATCCCAATTAAAAGATGAACTTCGATTCTAAAAATGATAGAATAGGAAGTTTTTCTTATGAAACCAATGCAACAATACCATTTATCCCAACGAGGAGAATGTCTTTACGGTACCCAATCATGAAAAGAAGGGAGACTATTATGTGAATCCATGTTTATCCTATTTGGAAGATGAACTTCGATTTTGGTAGAAAGAGAAGTTTTTCTTATGAAACCAAAGCATCAATATCATTTATCTCAATTAGAAGAATGTGTTTATAGTGCCCAATCATGAAATGAAAAGAGTTTATTTTGTGAATCCATATTTATCCCAATTGAAAAACAAGCTTCAATTCTAAAAATAGTAGAAAGAAAAGTTTCTCTTTTGAAAGCAAAGCATCAATACCATTTATCCCAATGAGAGGAACATGTTTATAGTGCCCAATCATGAAAAAAAAGGAGACTATTATGTGAGTCCATGTTTATCCCAATTAGAAGATGAATTTCGATTCTAAAATGGTAGAAAGTGAAGTTTTTCTTATAAAACCAAAGCATCAATATCATTTATCGAATTGAGGAGAACTTGTTTACGGTACCTAATCTTAAAATGAAAGGAGTTTATTTTGTGAGTCCATGTTTATCCAATTGAAAGACAGACTTTAATTCTAAAAATGGTAGAAAGGGAAGTTTCTCTTTTGAAACCAAAGCATCAATATCATTTACCCCAACAAGAAGAATGTGTTTATAGTGCCCAATCATAAAAAAAAATGAGATTATTATGTGAATCCATGTTTTTCCCAATTGAAAGATGACCTTCAATTCCAAAAATGGTAGAAAGAGAAGTTTTTCTTATGAAACCAAAGCACCAATATCATTTATCCCAATAATAAGAATATGTTTATGGTGCCCAATGATGAAAAAAAAGAGACTATTATATGAGTTCATGTTTATCCCAATTGGAAGATGAACTTTGATTCTAAAAATGGTACAAAATGAAGCTTTTCTTATTAAACCAAAGCATCAAAATCATTAATCCTAATAAAGAGAATGTGTTTATGGTGCCTAATCATTAAAAAAAAGAGAATTTTTTGTGAATTCATGTTTATCCTAACTGAAAGACGAACTTTAATTCTAAACATGGTACAAAAAGAAGTTTTTCTTACAAAACCAAAGCATCAAAATTATTTATCCCGACAAGGAGAATGTGTTTAAGGTGCCCAATCATGAAAAGAAAGGAGATTATTTTGTGAATCCATGTTTTTCCCAATTGAAAGATGAACTTCAATTCTAAAAATAGTAGAATGAGAAGTTTTTCTTATGAAACCAAAGCATTAATATCGTTTATGCCAATAAGGAGAATGTGTTTAAGGTGCCCAATGATGAAAAAAAAAGAGATTATTATGTGAATCCACATTTACCCCAACTGAAAGATAAACTTCAATTCTAAAATTTGAGCAAAAAAAGTTTTTCTTATCAAACCAAAGCGTCAAAATCATTTATCCTAACAAGGAGAATGTGCTTATGGTGGCCAATCATGAAAAGAAAGGAGATTATTATGTGAGTCCATGTTTATCCCAATTGAAAGATGAACTTCAATTCTAAAAATGGTAAAAAGTCAAGTTTTTCTTGTGAAACCATAGCATCAATATCATTTATCCCAAAAAAGAGAATGTGTTTGGGGTGCCCAAAAATGAAAGAAAAGGAGATTATTATGTGAATCCATGTTGTTCCCAATTGAAAGATTAACTTTATTTCTAAAACTGGTAGAAAGAGAAGTTTTTTTTTTAAAAACCAAAGCATCAAAATCATTTATCCCAATAAGAAGAATGTGTTTATAGTGCCCAATCATGAAATGAAAATAGATTATTATGTGAATTTATGTTTATCCCAATTGAAAAATGAACTTCAATTCCAAAAATGGTGGAAAACAAAATTTTTCTTATGAAACCAAAGTATCAATATCATTTATCCCAATGAAGAGAAAGTGTTTACGGTGCCCAATCGTGAAAAGAAAAGAGATTATTTTGGGAATCCATATTTATCCCAATTGAAAGATGAACTTCTATTCCAAAAATGGTACAAAGAGAAGTCTCTCTTTTGAAACCAAAGCATTAATATCATTTATCCTAACGAGGAAAATGTGTTTATGGTGCCCAATCCTGAAAGCAAAAGAGATTATTATGTGAATCCATCTTTTTCCCAATTGAAAGATGAACTTCGATTCTGAAAAAGGTACAAAAGAAGTTTTTCTTATGAAACCAAAGCATCAAAATCATTTATCTCAACAAGGAAAATGTGTTTATAGTGCCCAACATGAAAAGAAATAAGATTATTATGTGAATCCAGGTTAATCCCAATTGACAGATGAACTTCAATTCCAAAAAGTGGTAGAAGGAGAAGTTTTTCTTATGAAACCATGGCTTCAAAATTATTTATCCCAACAAGGAAAATGCGTTTATGGTGCCTAATAATGAAAAAAAAAGGAGATTATAATGTGAATCTATGTTCATCCCAGTTGAAAGATGAACTTCAATTCTAAAAATGGTAGAAGGAGAAATTTTTCTTATGAAACCAAAGCATCAATATCATTTATCCCAAAGGAGAATGAGTTTAAGACGGCTAATGATGAAAAGAAAGGAGATTATTTTGTGAATCCATATTTACTCCAATTGAAAGACAAACTTTGATTCTAAAAATGGTACAAAAAGAAGTTTTTTTGATCAAACCAAAGCATCAAAATCATTTATCCTAACAAGGAAAATGTGTTTATGGTGCCCAATCATGAAAAAAGGAGATTATTATGTGAATCCATCTTTATCCTAATTGAAAGATAAAAATGGTAGAAAGTCAAGTTTTTCTTATGAAACCAAAGATCAATATCTTTTATCCCAAAAAAGAGAATGTGTTTGTGGTGCCAATGATGAAAAGAAAGGAGATTATTATGTGAATCCATGTTTATCCGAATTGAAAGATGAACTTGATTTCTAAAAGTGGCAAAAAGAAAAGTTTTTTTCTAAAACCAAAGCATCAAAATCCTGTTTCCCAATAAAGAGAATGTGTTTAAAGTGCCCAATCATGAAAAAAAGGATATTATGTGAATCCATGTTTATCCCAATTGAAAGACGAACTTAAATTATAAAAGTGGTAGAAAGAGAAGTTGTTCTTATGAAACCAAAACATTAAACCTTATTTATCCTAATAAAGAGAATGTGTTTATGGTGCCCAATCATGAAATAAAAGGAGATTATTTTAAGAATTCATGTTTATCCCAATTGAAAGACAAACTTCAATTCTAAAAAAGGTAGAAAGAGAAGTTTCTCTTTTGAAACCAAAGCATTAATATCCTTTACCCCAATAAGGAGAATGTGTTTATAGTGCCCAATCATGAAAAAATGAGATTATTATGTGAATCCATGTTTATTCCAATTGAAAGATAAACCTCAAATCTAAAAAAGGTAGAAAGAGAAGTTTTTCTTATGAAACAAAATCATCAATATGATTTATCCCTATAAGGAGAATGTGTTTATGGCACCCAATAATGAAAAGGAAGGAGATTATTATGTGAGTCCACATTTATCCTAATTAAAAGATGAACTTTGATTCTAAAAATGGTACAAAGAGAAGTTTTTCTTATCAAACCAAAGCATCAAAATCATTTATCCCAATGAGAAGAATGTGTTTATGGTGCCAAATCTTAAAATGAAAGGAGATTAATTTGTGAATCTTTGTTTAACCCAATTAAAAGATAAACATTAATTCTAAAATTAGTAGAAAGAGAAGTTTGTCTTTTGAAACCAAAGCATCAATATCATTATTCCATCAAGGAGAATGTGTTTATGGTGCCCAATCATGAAAAAAAATGAGATAATTATGTGAATCCATGTTTATCCTAATTGAAAGATGAACTTCAATTCTAAAAATGTTATAGTGAGAAGTTTTTCTTATGAAACCAAAGCACCAATACCATTTATCCCAATGAGAAGAATATGTTTATAGTGCCCAATCATGAAAAGAAAGGAGACTATTATGTGAATAAATTTTTATCCCAATTGGAAGATGAACTTTGATTCTAAAAATGGTTGAAAGAGAAGTTTTCTTATAAAACCAAAGCATCAATATCATTTACCCTAATAAGAAAAATATGTTTATGGTGCCCAATCTTGAAACGAAAAGAGATTATTTTTTTGAATCCATGTTTATCCAATTGAAAGACAAACTTCAATTCTAAAAATGGTAGAAAGAGAAGTTTCTCTTTTGAAACCAAAACATCAATATCATTTACACCAACAAGGAGAATGTGTTTATAGTGCCCAATCATGAAAAAATGAGATTATTATGTGAATCCATATTTTCAATTGAAAAATGCACTTGAATTCTAAAAATGGTAGAAAAAGAAGATTTTCTTATGAAACCAAAGCGTCAATATCATTTATCCCAACAAGAAGAATGTATTTACGCTGCCCAATGATGAAAAGAAAGGAGATTATTATGCGAATCCATGTTTATCCCAATTAAAAAACGAACTTTGATTTTAAAAAATGGTACAAAGAGAAGTTTTTCTTATCAAACCAAAGCATCAAAATCATCTATCCCAACAAGGAAATGGTGTTTATAGTGCCTAATTATAAAAAGAAAGGAGATTATTTGTGAATCCATGTGTATCCCAATCAAAAGAAGAACTTCAATTCTAAATATAGTACAAAAAGAAGTTTTTCTTATGAAACTAAAGCACCAAAATTATTTATCCCAATAAGAAAAATGTTTTTATGGTGCCCGCTCATGAAAGGAAATGAGGTTATTATGTTAATCCATGTTTATCCCAATTGAAAGATGAACTTCAATTCTAAAAATGGTAGAAAGAGAAGTTTTTCTTATGAAACCA
>JAQSVH010210561.1:0-14963 GCA_029448705.1 Adansonia digitata
TATATATTATTATATTACCAGTCGGTGGTCTACATTCCATGGTACGAATCTAGAAGGAGTTTTAATGTTTACTTGCATTAATAGGGTTCCTATATAATAGGTTTCACAATTTTATTTAAATAGAATTTTAATTACTATGTTTAAGGGTTCCTATATAAAGTATATCTAGATATTTTAATAGGTTTCAATTTTATTTAAGTCCAAGTTGTTTTATATATAAATTTATTCTCTATCTTCGTTCCATTTACTTTTTATTTTTCAGCCTTGGTGGATTGGTCAATTATACTAACATGAAGATGAGACAATCAACGTCTAAAACCCGTAGACCTTAAAAAGGTCATGAACGATTGGTCGATCCCATTGAGTCACTTGCGTTACTAACCAGCTTATCGTTCGATTCGGGAGGGGATAGCAATTTGGATGAGCTTTGAAAAATCGCGTCACTTTGACACTCTAAGCCAATGGTCTCACAATGCTGAAAATTTTGACACTTCCTTTTTTTTTTTTTTTTTGCTTCGTCAGGTGGTTCCCGCATAACAGAGAACTTACTATGAGTAAAACCGCGTAAAATTTAGGGCAACTTCTGTCGATGTATGATGTTCATCCATCACTTGAAAAAATTTTGATTTATTTTTTGCAACCTTGTACAAAAGGTCATCAAATCATGCTTCTTTTCGTTAATTAACCACCAACCAAATAGTTAAAAGAAACGTCTGCGCGAGTGCCATCCATTAGTGCACGTGGCCATATGCATACCGGTTGTCTGGTCCATTGACATGTCGGATGACATGTCTAAATCAAGTCATTTAGTTTATATTAGCAGATGGTTGGTGGCGGATTGAAAAAAATCGATCTAGTGGTCGAATATGTTAAATCATTAATTTTTTATTCAATTACTTTTTGATATTAATAATTAAAATTTTTAAAAATTAATAAAAATAAAAATTTAAAAAAATAAAAAAATATCATAAAAAATTATTATAAATTTATAAATTATAACAAAAAATAAAAAATTTAAACTTTTTTGAGTGGTGTCCATGCTAGTATCACAAATGCAATAAAAATGGAACAAGGAGCAAATGCACAAATTAATTAAAGATGCAGGTGCCAAAACTTTATTGAGTTGACCTGAAGCTGGGCAACTTATGTATGCATGCTATGACGATGAAACTACAATTATTCCACCGCCAGCCTACTATAATATAATTAATTGTATTAATCATTTTTCCTAATATATTGCTCAAACTTTTTTTTAAATAAACAAAAAAAACCTGCATCGAATTTCTTAAGAAAAATAATCTTGTAAGCATGTAAAGCAACATATTTCAAATAAAATTAAAAATTTTCAAAATAACACTTTAAAAGGCAACTCTCCTAAATTATAAATATGTAATATAATTAAAGCAACAGCATGCAAAATTCCAACCAACAGCATCCGAAATTCCAACCAACAGCATGCTTCAAAGCCATCGATGGGGGGGGCGGGGTTGGCTAGGGTAAACTAAAGAGAATGCTGCTGATATGGCATAGGTTTGGACCCTATGTCAAAAAATGGTTACAATTACAATCGGTTCTTGGTTGAGCCGAGAGGTTTGGTCCCTTTTTTCAACATTGGTTAGTGGTACTTTTGTGGACATTTTCGTTAACAAATTGGTTATCGGTTGTAATTGGAACCATTTTTTGTCAGCAAAACAATAAAAATAAACGAATATATCACTGAATCACACCATTCCTTTTTCAACATTTTTATAAAATATTTTTTTATTGTTCATACTTTTAAATATCAAATGTGCCATAACATGTTGTATATAAACTCGGCTTATCAAAGTAGAAAAAATTATCTCTGCTTAAATGGAATTGGGTCATCGAACTGAATTGTTCGTCCAATTTTTCTCGTATGATTAATATAAAATTGTAAAATAATTATAGTCGTCACCGATATTTTTGGGCTAAATGTAATCATTCACATATTAAAACTAGTCCCTTGAAAATATTTGAAGTTATTTATAAAAAGACTGATTTTAGAGTTTGCATTGAAAATCAAAGAAAAATAAGTTGGATTCCGGGGTCAGTTATGCTTCGGGAAGGGTTGGCATCCTCACGATGCCCTAAAATTGGTACCTCCTAACCATTATGTTATCTTAAGTCCCAATTTTATGATTTTAGTTTCACAATTTCAATCTAAATCTCCTCAATGCTAAATGAATTATTTATTTATTTAAAGGATTAGGAATTTTCATAATTTCAAAATTTTCTATGCTCTCAAAGTTCGATGGAATATAAAATTTTAAAATATGTTGAAATTATTTTCCGAATCGTTATCTTGAAAAGATGTTTTCAAATTAAAGGCAAATTCTAAAATCATTTCCAATAGAATGGCAAAACATTTGAGACAAGTCTTTAATGTGCAAACATTGCTTTATTTTTGGAAATAGAGAATTGTGTTTTCAGGAATGCAATTATGATACTGTGAATGTACATATAAAAGACTAAACTATGACATTATATCACAATATTAAATAGAAATTACAATGGTAAGAAAACATGTTCAATTTAGAATGTATCTCGTAAGAGTCTTGAGTACTTTAAAGAGTAAATGAATAAGTTTAGAGACAAGCTTAGGTCCTAATCATGATTTTGGTGTAAAAATTTACGGAAAATCAAATAAGTATTTATTTGAAATTCCAAAATGAGATAAATGCCGATTTTTGAGAAATGGTTGAAATGGATTTGAAGCGAGACATTTGAAAATTAAAGGAAGAAAAATTTTATTTTAGAAAAGAAATGCAGACAACTAATTTTATCTGGTCCATCCTAATCGGTTTTCTTCTTGTTTTTATGTATCATCCAAATTTCTTCAACTTGAACCCTCTCGAATAAGGCATAATTGATACTAAAGCTTATTTAAAGGCTTGAAATGCATTAGAAAACCTGATTTGCTCGAAACAAGGACTTAATTGAATAAATCATGTGCTTAAAAAACATAGAATAAGAAATATATTTCTGCCCTTTCATCATATGGTATTCAAAGGTTTGTTTTCACTATTGTAAATCAAATATATGCTTCATTGCATTTATGGATATTTTTGTTGAATTATGACTCGAATCTAGAAGGTGGCTTTGTGAGTTGGTAGCCTATGCATTAATGATAGCTTCATTAATGATGGTTTTTTTGGGTTAAAAAATGGTGCAATTGTTTTTTTTTTTATTTTCACACTATAAAAAAAATTTTTATATAAAGGCATGTTAGTGCATGAAAAGGTTAGAAATTTGTAAGGTTAAAGTATTTGTAAAACTTCTCCATAAATAAAATGTTCCTTTTCTCATGGATGCAGGTAAATTTATTGAGCCTCGCAAATTTGGATGTTCTTTTGATGTTATATCTATTTGTTTTATACTCATAAGCAGTCCCGCACAACAATTTTGACACATCTCTATTGCATACCATTATTGGTGGGATGAAATAAGCCTAAGGAAATTGACATTTTACAATATGCCTTGAACCCATTTCCTTCTCTTTGTTTATCGTTTCGAACCTAAACATTTTTGATCCATCATCATTTTGTACGATAATGAATATACGATTTCTCTTTCTCTTTCTTTTCATTTCCTTTCCTTTCTTCTTTTCTTTCTCTTTCTCTTTCCTTTCTCTTTCTTTCTTTCTTCATAAAATAATATCAAAAATAAATAAAAGCTTGCCACATGTTGGGTAAGCTATTTGAAACATATTCCCTTCTATGGGAATTAAAGGGATTACTTCAAATATACTTATATAGATGTATATATAGATATAACAATGGCTTTGTAATTGTGACTTTTCATACTAGATGTTGGGATCATAAAGATAATTTAATTTCCCTTTTTTATTACATATAGAGATTCCCTTCTCACTAATTATTTCTGGCCATGGTTGTAAATTTTGGTTATATTATCAACTAATAAATATGTACGGTGGACTATTCTAATTTGTAACTCCCCCATGCTTTAAACTCCTTATTTTGTAGTTCAATTCTTTTATTCATCCAAAACAAAAGTAAAGATTCCCTAAGTCTAAAGAACTAATAAAATTACCCATTTATCCAGAGCCAATCCAATTTAAAAAAATATTTTTTAATAAGTTTGATTTTAAAAATAAAATTTTAAATGCTCCACATATGTTTGTACAAATGACAACGCAACAAAAACCAAGAAAGCAAAGTTCCTAAAGCTGAGTAATGAAAGCAAAAACCTAAAAGAAAACAAATATAATATCCGAGTAAGACCTTGAGAATATTGATTTAGTCATACATCACTATATATTACAATAACCAAAATAATCGTTCAATGGGTGTTGAAAAAAAAGCCACTCTTCGCCACATGCCGAATCCTATTCCCCAGACAACGGTGGCAACTATATATAACCACTTTTTCTTCCTCCCTTCATTCCAATTGCACTTCAGCTTCCTAATTTTATTTCTTTCCCTCTTTCAAATCCTAGATTGATTTTTGCTATTGGTTTTATACCACGTAAGTGTATGTATCGAAACAAGTAATATAGTGATGAATAGAGTATCGTTCCCACGAGAAATTGTGCTAAATCTGTTAAGTACTAAAATTAACACAATTTAATCTTATTTAAATAAATAATTAAAAGAAGATTAATTAAAATTTAAATTAAACTAACTAAATGAAATTTAACTAAATAACAAAGAAAATTAAATGAGTTTACTTAATCAATAAAAACCTAGGATTACAATTTCCTTCAACACTTTATTTGAATTCTATTTTATCCTTTTAACCTTGACTAATGAAATTGAGTTGTTAACCTAGAGTTTTAATTTATTTATAAGTATCCTCCAATGGTCTTATAAAAATGTCTTTTTTAATCAATTTACTATATGCCTGTGCAAACTAAATTAAAAGAAACTCATTAAGCTTAGGCTCTAATTTGGTTACATATGGCATCCTCGTATATTCCTATCTAACATGCAGATCAATTCATCTAATAAATCAATATGAAACATATGTTACTTAATGTAGGTCTAAACACAAAATTCTCTTTTCCAAGTTCATTAAGCTTACCGAATCAATGTAATTGGTGGCCAATCAACTAGAAGCATTAATAACAAGATTTAACAAACAACTCAATTATCATTAAATCAAGAAAAAAATTAAAATAATTCAAACTACATGTTGAGTTCCATTGTAATCCTAGAAAAATAAATTTAGCTCATATTGATTAAAAAAAAAACACAAAACAGTGAAGTTCCACCATCATAAATATTATAATAAAGATAAAAAGATGAAGGGGAAAGAGAAAACTAAGAATTGTTAAATCTCGATCTTCAACTTCTTTAGTCTTTTCTCCTATTGCAAAATCTTGATAGCTTCTCTTCTTCTTTAAGACTAATAGCTATGAAGTATCTAAAGATGCCTCCCAAACCTAAATATAAGGATTCCCAAATCCTCTTGGCCGATCTTCCAAGGAAGCATGGAAGAAAAAGGTAAAAAAAAAAAAAAAGCTTTTTCTCTTTTTCCCATACTTTTGTCATAAAAAGTTGAAATTTGCATTAATTTCACAATCCATCAAAGGTCATTCAAAATATTTTGTCATGATTGCCTAGAAAATATCATGTAATTGGTAATTAGAAACTAACTAAATTGGTTAGGGAAATATTGAATATAAACTAAACTAGTTTCCATAAAACTAGTAAAGAATAATCAATAATTGCAAGCAAATTAAAATAATAATAAAACAAGAAATTACAAATTAATAATTATAAATGAAATTTGAAAATAAAATAAATAAATAAAACTGATTAGAGCTCCAAAACTCATAAAATTATATGAGAAAAATTTTATCGGATAAAAATTATTATATGTAAAAAAATGCAAAACTCATAAAATAAATTAAAAATTTCAAAACTGACTTAATATGATTCAAACAATAATATTTTCAGAATTTTAAAAATTATAAACTCAAAAAAATCTTACTGAAAAAATTATGAGTCGAAAACTTCCTGTCTCGGTAATAGAGAAAATTCTAAAACTTATGAAATAAATTGAAATTTTCAAAACTATTTTAATATGAATTAAATAATAATCTTTAAATAAATTTAAAAATTAGAAACTCGAAAAAATCTCACCAAAAAAAATGACAGAGTATAAAACTCGTATCTTGATAACAAACAACAAAAATTCTAAAACTCATAAAATAAATTAAAATTTTCAAAATTGATTTACTATGAATTAAATAAAAATTTTGAAGAATTTTAAAAATCATAAACCAAGGAAAATCTCCCCAAAAACATTTACAGAGTAGAAAACTCCGTATTTCAAAAATAGGGAGATTTTGAGAAAAAATCCAAAAACTCATGAACTTGAATGGATTTTTGAAACTGAATTAAGGTGATTCAAATAATAATATTTTATGAATTTTGATGTTCGAAACTCGAGAGGATTCCACCGAAAATTTTACGAGTAGAGAAAAACTCGTATTTCAATATCGAGAAAAATTATGTAATCTCATTGACACTGAAGTAACACAAATTCAAGGCCAGAAATTATTTAACATTAATTTTATAGTGAAAAAATTGAACTTGTAAGAATTTCTAAAAATAAATCAACAAAATCCAAAAGTAAAATTTACGAGCACAACACTTGCAAGACTACAAAATTCAAGATCAATTTATAAAATTTGCAATTTGACACTTCATGGTAGAAAATGCCAATACATATTTTTTCTTGAATACTTATGATTTTTCAGGGTGAGAATTGGCATAATACTACACCGGTGTTCGTAAAAATATCTGACCATCAATTTCCCAAGTTTTTCAAAAAAATCTCAGAAAATTCTTAAAAATAGGAAAATTAACCATGAGATCATCCACAGAGGTAATTTCAAAAATTTGTCAAGAACTTATTCAGAAACAAAAAAATTTTCCTTTGCGGATTTGTCATTTATACTCAAAAAATGAATTTTTCAATCATATATATATACAGTTATTTTCATATGACTGATTAAAGGAAACCCCTCTGGTGGAAGTTAACCTCCATTAGAATAGCCATTACACTTTCATTTTCAGATATTTAGGACTTTTGGGGACAGATAGCTTGGACGAATTTAGGTGTCTACAGCTGCCTCTCTTTATTCGTTGCTGAGAACCAGGAATAGGACAAAGACCAAATGGACACTATTTCGTCTGGGCCACAAAGTACAAGAAAAACGAGATACAAATATATATATTAGAGCTTACTAATTAGAAGAGGAACTTTCAACCTACGATGAAGTTAATATTGAAAATGAGTTGGTCAGGGCGAAAACACACGAGCCGACCAATAAAACAAACTAACTGAAACCAAGCAGTCAGGTCAACAAATGAAAAGAGTTACCTGGCACTAAGCCGACAAGCAGACGATGGATACAAAAGGTAATACCTAAGGTTAAACATAACAAGTTCGACTAGGGCTAAACCATTATGTCGAACGAGATACAAAAGAAAGTTTGACCAGGGCAAAACCATCATGTCAAATAACAGGGAAAGAAAGTTCAACCAAGGCTAAACCATCATGTCAAATGAAAAGAAAAAAAGTTTGACCAAGGCTAAACCATCACGTCAAACCAAGGTGAAAAGAAGTTTGACTAGGGCTAAACCATTACGTCAAACAAAACGAAAATGGAGTCTGACTAGGGCTAAACCATCACATCAAACAAAATGAGAAGGGAGTTTGACCAAGGCTAAATCATCATGTTAGATGAAATGAAAAAAAAGTTTGACCAGGGCTAAACCATTACGTCACACGAAAGTGAAAAGAAGTTTGACTAGGGCTAAACCATCACATTGAACAAAATACAAAAGGGAGTTTGACCAGGGCTAAACCATCATGTTAAACAAAATGAAAAAGAAGTTTGATCAGGGCTAAACCATCACGTTAAACAAAAGTGAAAGGAAGTTTGACTAGGGCTAAACCATCACGTCAAACGATATACAAAAAAAAGTTTGACCAGGGCTAAACCATCACGTCAAACAAAGGTGAAAATAAGTTTAACCAGGGCTAAACCAGCACGTCAAATGAAAATGAAAAAAAGTTTGACTAGGGCTAAACCATAACGTCAAACAGAGGTGAAGATGGAGTTTGACCAGGGCTAAACCATCACATCAAATAAAAACGAAAGAAAGTTTGACCAGGGCTAAACGATAACGTCAAACAAAGGTGAAGATAAAGTTTGACCAGGGTTAAGCCATTATGTCAAATGAAAATGAAAGAAAGTTTGATCAAGGATAAACCATCATGTCAAACAAAATGAGAAGAAAATTTGACCAGGGTTAAACCATCACGTAAAACAAAATGAAAAAAAAGTTTGACTAGGGCTAAACCATCACATCAAACAAAAATGAAAGAAAGTTTAGGCTAAACCTTCACATCAAACGAAAATCAAAGAAAGTTTGACCAGGGATAAACCATCACGTTAAACAAAATGACAAAAAAGTTTGACCAGGGCTAAACCATCACATCAAACGGATAGAAGGGTTGATCGGGACAAAGTTGACAAGTCAATAGGGATAAAAAGGGTTGATCGGGATAAATTGATAAGTCAATAGGGAGAAAAGGTTGACTGGGACAAAGCCAACAACTCAATAGGGAAAAAAAGGTTGACTAGGACAAAGCCAATAAGTCAACAAGGATAAAATGGTTGATTAGGTAAAAGCCTACAAGTCAACAGGGAGAAAAGGTTGATCGGGATAAAGCCGACAAGTCAACAAGGATAAAAGGGTTGACTGGCACAAAGTTGGCAAGTTAACATAGAGAAAAGGTTGACAGGGACAAAGTTAACAAGTCAACAAGGGTAAAAAGTTAACTAGGATAAATCAACAAGTCAACAGGATAAAGGGTTGACTGGGACAAAGTCGATAAGTCAACAAATGAAAGGGTTTAGGATAGTAGTTGATGTTCAATTAATTTGAAAAGATGAAGTACTTACCTCTCAATTTTGAGGCAATAAGCATGATTGTTGCTCTCCTTCTACATCACGCTTACCTTTCCTCAATTTGAAGGTGTCTTCATAAGATGTTGTGGATATTTCCTCTCTTTTATCAAAAGAAGCTTGTGGTTGAACTTGAAGTTGAAGGCTTCTTCTCGTACTTCGAATTGAAGGTTTAAATCATTAACTAATTGTCATATGATTGTCCCACAAAGTCCTTCTTCCAATCTCTATTTAGAGATCTAAGAGTTATTTAATTTTTCCCAAAAGGTTATCAAATATCATATTAATGTTTATCAACTCAATAATACAACCTTATTAATTAGATAAATATGTGCTTGAGGCATGTTAACAAACTTTTATTGAAATCATGAAAAATATCATGACTTATCAAAATTCCAGGATTTACAAATGAGATCACTTTCTCATTAACCTGAGGCAAAAGTTTACTTGATCAAAATCTATGAAAATTCCAAAACTATTTTGACCATGGATTTGCCAATATCAAGGATAATGAAATGCTATCTTGTTCATGATGTTTAAACTTTCTTATGATTGATGATCACCATTTGGGACATTTTCGAATGAGATGAAAAAATGAATTTAAAAGGATAAATAAGGTGGCACTAGCAAAAATTTGTCTTGAAGAAATTGATATAACAAAGTCGAGGTTTACCAAGACCAAATTCAGATGGATGTTTGTTTAAAGAATTCCTTGAGAGACAAACAATCAAGTTATAACATCCTTTTGATCTTTAAATACAATGGTCTGATAGGTGTTAAACTAATGCTAGTAAACACCAAGACTCAAAGGATTGATCTTGGTAAGTATCAATTCTCAAGGTTAGGTACAAAGTTTAAAAGGTTATTTAGAAAATAATCAATGTCGGAGCATTTGACTCAACCTTTTATTAAGGTCATGAAATTTTCAAAGGTTTTGGGTCATTTTTGAATTAGAATGGTAGGTTCTCTCTGATTGGTGTTACCTTTGTTGATTTAGGAGCAGTTCTTTGGCCTTTAAGTGTGCCCCATCTATTAAAGGCTCAAAAATCATTCAAAAAGATGAAATTTTAAAAAGCTTCCTAAGAATAGCCCGACAACCCAGATAGCTATGTCTGATCAAAATAGACTTTGTTAGGTATGTAATGTAGGCCATAGTTCAGGGCTTAGAAAGAAATGGATAGATAAGCCCAAAAACATGTTTAAGGGTAATTGAATCAAGGATCAGTTTTTTTCAAAAAGAGTCAATTTTGACATGTCTTTCAAGATGAACAAATCTTTTTTCTTCTATGACTTTTATTTTCTTCATTTTTCTTTATTTCACGTTTTTTCTTTCTCCAAAACTTCCATCTTTCTTTATTCTAAAAGAACTTGAAATTTTCTTCATTCTTCATTTGGAATATTTGGACTTGAAATTCAAACTTTCTTCTTTCTTCAAAATTTACTTCACGATGACTGATTTGTTCTTCTCGTAACCTTACAATGAAATTTGGCCTTTCTAATCTTGAAGCTTTGCTTCACTTGCCCTCCAGTGTGGAAGGTGATCCTTGATTAGGGTTTAGAGAAAGAAAAAAAACTATCAGGCTTAAAGGGGGCTAAAAAAGGAATAAATTTCTATATTTAAGAAAAGATAGAGAAAGAAGGCCATTTTTTATTCCAAACATAGCCATTTGAATTGGTCAAACATTTTTATAGAAAAAAAGGTTATTTTTTTCAAAATCATTTTGAATACTTCAATAACATGATGCTGCACTTAATAAAGGCTTATGATATGCCCTTCAATATGATTAGCTTCATAGTCACCAACGATTAGTTGAGCTTCTAACAAAGAAAATCATATTGGCTTGAAAAAGATTTCGGATCTCATATCTTATGTATCAAATTATTTGAAAAGGCTTTGTTCAAAAAGAAAAGGAGATTTTGGCTTATGTTCACTCTCATTCTTCTTGAATTAAGGATTTGGAAGAGTTTCATGAAAATTATGGCAAAAGATTATAAAAATAAGGAAAATCTCGAATTACTCTCATTATTTTAATACATGCCAAACTATCGATATCTGAATCATTTAGGAGCATAACCTATTTGTTTGACCTTCAAGGAATCCATAGAAAAGAACTTTTGGGTGTGGAAAGTTTGTAGTGGTGAAAGGTTTATAACTGAATGTTTGGGAGAATTATATATGTAGAAGTGAAGGACCATTCTGAGAGAGCTCAAACTGATGGTGATCACTTACCAAAGAAAAATTTTCCAAAATGTTCTCATTATCCTAAATATTCGAAATCATTATAAACAAAATTCATGGTTAGTGAAGTATGCATACTATTTACAAATCAAAATTTATTTCATAAAAAATGTACAAAATTTTGAAGCCAAGATAAAAATTACCCCTGATTAGCATACTACCAAAAGGTCGATGACCCTTAGACTAATCAACCTTAATAGTCGTCTATCTACTCTTAGAATTTCACTGAATTGGCATCCTCTATGCCTGAACTGTAGGTAAGTTGATGGAAGATTAAGAGGTGCATCGAACTCTAAGTCTTCAAGCTTGAAAATTCCACAAGATGTGTGGTTATTTCCTGTCATCTCAATCATGTCATAAGCATAGCCATTATAGGGTACTTGATTCTTTAATAGATTCTTTAGCAAAAAAGATGAATCCAAAAGCTCATTGCATGGCAAAGAATTATCCAAGAAATTGAAATTGGAATTTACAGCAACCTGTGATCTCTTACCGACCATGCTAATATTCTAAATTATTTTCACATTGAATAGTATGCAATGGATGATGGAAACCTTAGACAAAAAGTGTTGTAACCTGCGCCTGAATTGTACCACCTTGGGTAGGGAGTTTTCCAATTTTTGAGGGAATGGTAGAGATCAATTTGATTTTGTTAAGGTTGCTAAACAATGAAAGGCTGGGGTCGAGGACATCGTCTGAATGGATTTCCTTGTTTTCTTAACTTTTTAGGGTCCTGTCCGCTATGATAGAATTACTTTCTAGTCCCACATATGCTGCTTGTCGTCCCTTGGTTAGCATGAATATGTATTATGGGACGGGCTTCCATATATTAAGCACCATAAAATGGTTGCCTTTCAGCTTGCACTTCCCTGGATCTTCGGCAGAAGTGTTGTTATGATATGGGATTATTTGCAATAATAACAATTTTTAGTTATGGTTTTGCTTTCGTAATACCTTTCATTCTTGTTAAAGTCAAGGACCCAAATTCTATTTTTATGCAACAATTTTTACATCTGCCCCTTATGAAAAGGAACCAATATTAGTGTCCATTGACTATATATCTTATATGTTAAAGAATTGTCTTTAAGCTTGTACTTCCCCAAATCCTTGACAAAAGTATAAATAATATTTTATTAGGCGCAAACGGACTTGCTTGTTCCAAGAAACTTCGTCGAGCTTGCAGTTTGTGATGTCTTCCATTTTAGATTCATGTTACGTCGTCTTACAAAAAATGAAAAAGGAACTTAAATCAGTATGCATAAATACATATATCTTGTCAACATTTATCTTTATTATTATCCATGTATGTATGTCTACAAATGAAAAAAAATGTATGAATGAACAAATCTATAAATAAATGAATAAAACATGATTCAACAAACATAAAGATTATTGTAGAAGTTGGAATATGAAGAATTTGAGTCATGACTTAACAGCATTGTACCACTTACCAAAATTCTCTATCTTATCCACTAATTGTGGTCATACATAGTCATATTTGCAAAATTCAAAAGCAAAGTAACAAAAAGAATTGCTCTTACAAATATTAAATTTTCCTAACTGTGTTGTGCTTCTAAGGGATTTTTGAGAACCTTAATTTTTTTAACCTTATATTCACAAAATCTAGAAAATAGCCCAAAAAGTTATCTTCACAATTATTTGATTTCTGTTGTATTCTAATACTTCCAATATGTGATCTTTTCTTCTTTCATGTAAACCCTCAACCATTTTTATCAGTCTATTGAGCAGATTTTCCATTCCACGGACTTTATGGTTGAACTCTTCTTAGATGAACGTGAACGTATTGATCTTTGCCTCTGAATTATCACCCATCTCTTGATTCTTGAAATACAATAAATGAAACAAATTAATACATTATGAAAATTATGAATGCATAAACATATAAGAATGTGAACTTTGCAGGTGCATGAATGAATTTACAAGTTTCCATGGGATATATACAAATATGATGTTAAGAAAAAAAAAGAAAAACAAAAAAAACTCTTCCGTAATATAACAAATTAATAGAAGTAAAATATATCATAAAACACAATATACAATTAATAATATAAAGAAACTCAAATCATAACAGTAAAGGGTTAGAAGCGTTCCCCCATGTGTACCTAATTTGGTATCCTCTAGAACCAGGTATGGCCCTAACTAGGTGAGTCTCTTACAGCTCATTACATGAGGTTTAGGTTAGATATCTAAATAGGTTCTCGAATTATTCCTCGAGTCTAGAAAGAACTGACTAGGTACCCTTATCCTTACCCATCGCGGATTTATGTCGCAAAGGGTCCAATTCAAGTGGTATTATCTTCCATGCCAATAACAAGGCTAACACCTTAGGCAAGCAAAGGAATTTGCACTTGGTAAGCATTTCACTGGCCCAGACAGAGGCTAACACCTCAGAAGGCAAAGCTACTTCGCCCCCTCCTAAAACATTGGGTACCTATGCCCCTTCCATATATGTGGAAAAGAATCTAATGTATATGCATTTGCACAGTGTGTGCGGGGGAATAACTTACCTTCTATGACTTAACACTTTCAAAAATAGTAAAAACCCTATCCTAAATTCCCCTAGAAATAATGCTGCAAAAGAAACAAAAAGGTTAGTGAAAAATATGAAGAATATATTCTGAAATTTATAACTAAAAAATACAATGAAAAAAATATTTTAAAAATATCAAGAATTATAGTTAAATATTGGTTGAAACCAAATTAATCAAAATTTAGTTAACACGTAATTAATTTTAGGCTTGACTTTTTCGCTGTCCCTAGCGAAGTCGCCAAGCTATCGCAACGTGGTCTAGATACGAATCTAACCAAGCCCGACTTAAATGGCCTTCGCTCCTATATTTATTAAATTTGTTATTAATTTATATTCTTTTATTCCTATAGGCCATATCATTATCATCTTTTTCTCATTTTGGGAACTGGGTGATCGAGATAAATCACTCACTTGATTTAACCCTAAATAGTCATTACGAAATAACTATTTATTTAGAGTTGCCACCAATCTATTTAGGCTAGGTGAGATTAGTCACCTATCAGAGTGTGTATTTTGAGGGTTACGAAACCTTAAAATACTAATTCCGAGGCCTGCCACCATACCAGAGATCATATAAAAAGATTCGGGAGTCGGTTACAATCACAAGTAAGGATCGACCCTCTGATGATGCCCGAAAATCAGTACCTTATTAATCATGTGTTAACTTAAATTTTAATTTTTATTTGGTTTCAACATTGGATGCTTAATTATAATTCCTATAATATTTCATTATGAAAGTTTATTATTTCGAGAAAGTCGAGTTTTAATTTTTCTAGAAATCACAAAATTATTCGTACATTCCTAGAGAGCCAGGTGGGCACGAATTCTCAATCATATCCCGTCGGAGAACCATACGAAATATGAAAGGTTTTATTTTGTTTTAAAACTGAAAAATCTCTACTTCTTATTTGAAAAGGTTATCTCGCTATTAAAATAATCCGTAGAATTCTTCACATATACTGGTAGGAATCCTATATATCAATTTAATTGGGAGACATTGCTTTTTTTATAAAAATAATTGTTATATATAAAAAATATACCGATTCTATGACCTAAGAATGAAATAATATGATGGACATGTTCTTAATGTGTACTTCCGATATGAAAATATCCTAGCGTTCATATAAGATGTGATTCAAATACAAAGTTATGAAAATATCCTTAGGGTATACCTTCGACATGAAAGTATCTCGGTGACCCTAATGGAC
>JAQSVH010210572.1:0-14963 GCA_029448705.1 Adansonia digitata
ATCTTCAAGATTTGTTTTGTTTGAGTTGACCTATGACCTTTAACTGCATTTTGTAAGACTATGGCTTTAGCAGTAAGAGTTTTTTAGTGACATAATCAAGGATCCATTCTCCTCTTTTTTGGTAGCCATTTTGGTATCCATATGTATGAGTATGAGCTTGTTTAAACTTTTCCTTAATAGATATGAGAATGATTGGTTTAGGTTGGGTTAGTAAAAAAATAGTGATGATGATTTCATATCGATGAGTTTAGAGCTACTTTATCTTTGGAACATTTTCCTTCCCTTCCCTCTAGTGGGGAAGCAATCATTCACTTATCATCCTAATGATTCCCGAAAATGCGTCAGGAGTGGTTGTCCAATTAGACCAACAGAAGTCATGGATGATGACAACTAAACTTATAGGGCTAGTGAAAGAAGATAGTTCAAATTTTAAGTTCAATTATTCAAAGTGAAAAATGAAGAAAGTTTGAGTTTCAAGTTCAAACATTCAAAGAAATAAAGAAAGTTCAAATTTTAAGTTTCTTTGAAAAAAATTAAAAAAGTTTAAATTTCAAATACCTTCAAATGAAGAATAAAGTAAGCAAAAGTAAATAAATAAAGGTAGATGTGTTTTGCCTTGGAATACATGCCGAGTTGAGTTCTATCCAAAAAAAAGTGATCCCTGATTTAATAACCCTTAAACACTTGATTTGGGCCTATATATCCTTTTCTTTCTAAACCTTAAACCATAGCTTACATTACGTAGCTAGAAAAGTCCATTCGATCAGACATGGCTATTTGAGCTATCGAGCTTTTCCTAGAAAGCTCTTTAAAATTTTATCTTTTTGAACAATTTTTGAGTCTTTAATAATATGATGAAGCAAGCTTAAAGGCCTTAGAATTTCTCTAAATCAACAAAGACAGCCACCAATCAGAGAAAACCCTTCACGCTAATTCAAAAATTGCCTCAAACCTTTGAAAATTTCATGACAATAACAAAAGGTTGAGTTAAATGCCTAAACATTAATTCTTTTTAAAAATAAACTTTTAAAACTTTTATGCCCGAACTTAGAAGTTGATGTTTACCAAAAGTCTTTTAGATCAACTTTTTGAGACTTAGTTTTTTACTAGCATTAGTTTAACACCTATTAGGCTATTATTTTTTAAGATTAAAAAGATGTTATAACTTAATTGTTTATCTTTCAAGGAACTCCTATGAAATGAACATCTGTTTGAATTTGGTTTTCATAAACCTTGACGTTGTTATATCAATTTCTTTGAGACAAATTTTAGTAGTGCTACCCTATTTGTGCCTCTAAATTAATTTCTTCATTTTATTCAAAGAAGTCCTTAATGGTGATCATCAACCGTGAGAAAGTTTTAACATCATGATGAAGATAGCACATTTATTATCCTTGATATTAGAAAATACATGGTTGAGATTATTTTGGAATTTTCATAAATTTTTTATCAAGTAAACTTTTCCCAAGTCAGAATAAGAAGGTGTCTCATTCTATAAATCCTAGAATTTTAATGAATTATGATCTTTTTTGTTCTTTCAATAAAAGCTTGTGAATATGCCTTGAGTAGATATTTATCCAATTGCATAAATTATATCATTGAATCAATGAACACTAATTTGATATTTGATGAATTTTTAGGAAAGATTAAATGATTATCTTTAGAAATCTATCATCTTCTCATGCGATCATATCATAAGGTAAGTGAAAAAGGCTTTAAAGATGCTTCGATGGTGATATTTGAAACATTTAGAAGTTTTCATTTTTAATGCAACTTCCCAAAATCTATGCCCAACGTAGCTGGTCGAAATGGTAGTTAATTGACAATGGCATCCTTTCAAAACTTTGATTGTGATATTCAAAACATTTAGAAGTGTTCCTTCTTAATGAAAGCTCCCAAAATCTATGCTCGACGTAGCTGGCCGGAGTGGTATTTAATCGATAGTGGAATCCTTTCAAAGCTTTAATGCTAATATTCGAAGCATTCAAAAGTTTTCGTTCTCGATGAAACTTCTTAAAATCGATGCCCAATGTAGCTAGCTAAATGGTAATTAGTTGACAGTGGCATCCTTTTAAAGCTTCGATAGTGACATTCAAAGCATTTAGAAGTTTTAGTTCTTAATAAAACTTCCCAAAATCTATGCCCGATGTAGCTGGCTGAAATGGTAGTCAATCAATTGTGGCATCCTTTCAAAGCTTTGATGTGATACTTGAAGCATTTAAAAGTTTTTGTTCTTAGTGAAACTTCCAAAATTTGTGCTCGACGTAGCTGACCGAAATGGTAGTCAGTTGATAGTGGCATCCTTTCTAAACTTCGATGGTGATATTCAAAGCATTCAAAAGTTTTTTTTTTTTTGTAATGAAACATCTGAAAATCTATGCCTGACGTAGCTAGCCAGAATGGTAGTTAGTCGATAGTGGCATCCTTTTAAAGCTTCAATGGTCAAATTCGAAGCATTTAAAAGTTTTCATTTTTAATGAAACCTCCCAAAATCTATGCCTGACATAGCTGGCCAGAATGGCAGTTAGTGGACAGTGGCATCCTTTCAAAGCTTCGATGGATATTCAAAGACAAAGCTTTAATGATGATACCCTAAGCGTCCATCAAACTTCATTCGATTAAGGAAAATGATCGGCAAGGTTTGTGTTAGAATCAAATCCTTTGTGATCACTAGTAAGGTGCACAAGAGGGAAGGTTTATTTCTTATTGGTTAACTTCACTAGTAAGGTCCAATTCATCTGATTAAGCAAAAAGATAAGCGAAGTTTTCATAGGTTTATTTCAATTGACACATATATATGGCATACAAATTTTTTTGTTTGATGAGTTTGTCTTTTATTATTGGTTTGGTTTAATGGATCCTATGGCCTGAACAAAATTATTTTTACTTGGTTTTTGCCCTGTTCCTGATTCTCAGCAATGGTCAAAGAGGGGTAGCTGTAGACATCTAATTTTGTTGAGGCTTATTCTGTGATAATTCAAAAATATCTAAGATCAAGGATTTAGCGACCATCTAGTAAGGGTAAAATTTCTCAGGGTGAACTAGATGTTTTCAAGACCTATTTAATTATGCTTAAATGACTAAAGGTGCATGAAATAAAATTACTACCATGTCAAGCATCATATAAAATGAATCTTGGATAAAAAAGATGAATTTAAGGTAAAATAATTAGCTTTTAACCTTATACTTATAAAATTTTGAAATTTGTGTCTGTAGATGTTATCATTGTCAAATTTCCCATTCTTAGAAATTTTTTAAGATTTTTTTGTTCAATTTCGAAAGTTGACCATCTTAAATTTTTATCGATATGTGTGTGATAATATTGCCAATATGCACTTCAAATAATAAAAAATATTCAATAAAAAATTCATATTGACATTTTATACCAGAAGGTGTCAAGTTGTTCATTTTTATAATTAATTTTTGAATTTTTCACATATCATACTCGTAAAATTTATTCGATAAAATTTAATCTAGATGTGAAATTTTCATATTTATCATTCTTATAAATTAATATTTTGATTAATGTGATAAATAAAATTCATTTTTTTTTTAAATTTGAACATATTTTTGAAATTCTCTCAATCTAAAAATATGAGCTTTTCTTTATCTGTAAAATTTTTAGGTAGAATTTTCTCAATTTTTGAGTTTCAAAATCTTTTAAGTATTTCTATTTGATCATCATTAAACTAGTTTTTTAGAATTCATTTTAAGCTTTAGATTTTTTTTAGAATTTCCCCTGTTTCTAATATACGGAGTTTTTTACTCTGTAAATTTTTTTAGCGAGATTTTTCTCAGTTTATAATTTTTAAAATTCTTCAAATGTTATTATTTAATTTATATTAAATCAGTTTTGGAATTTTTATTTTATTTTATGAGTTTTATATTTTTCTTTTTGAAATTTTTTTATTTCCAAAATACCGAGTTTTCCACTCCTTACATTTTTTTTGGGAATATTTATCGTAGTTTATAATTTTTAAAATTCTTAGAAGTAATATTATTTAATTCATGTTAATTCAATTTTTTAAAATTTGATTTATTTTATAAGTTTTAGAATTTTTCTTGTTACCAAGATATGAAATGTTCTGCTCTGTGAATTTTTTTTAGATTTTTTTGAGTTTGTAATTTTAAAACTTTTTCACATAATGTTGTTTAATCCACATTAAATCAGTTTTTGAAAACTCAATTTAATTTATGAGTTTTGCATTTTTGTACATATAATAATTTTTCTCAATAAGGGTTTTACTCAAAATTTTACGAGTTTGCTATTTTTAATATTTTTTCTTGAAAATTGAATTTTTTTATTATTATAATATATTAAATTGATCTTACGAAATTTCATTGCAAATACATGATTTTTAATTTTTATACTTTAGTCCTTTTAATTAATTTTTACCGTATAATTTTACAGTTTATATAAATATCATCCAAAATCTCTAGAGTTTGATGATGTCATGCATGACATCATCCACTAAAAGACAAAAATAATTAATTTTAGTCAAATCAAATTAATAAAATAAATATAAAAAATCTAAAAAAATAATAAATAAACGAATAAGTAAATAAATAGGAAAATTGTAGAATTTGGTGGAAGCTCCTACCTTGCCGTCCATTAACTCCTATAAATAGGAGTTAGATTCTTTCATTTCAAGTCTTTAGGGCTTAAGGAGAAACAAAGATGGAAAAAAAAACAAAAAACACCTAAAATACATAGATTTTCAAGCTTTTCCAAGGTAAAATTCTTAATTTTTGTTTGAATCTTCTTTTTAATTAGCCAAATGAATACTTAAGCTCATGACATTTGAGCCAGGCATGATGGCTATGATTAATGTTTTTTATTTTTGTTGTTTTAGTTAATTTTTGTTGGAAATAGTTTGATTTTCTTTGAGATAATTTGAGTTTGTTGAGTATATGTTGTTATTTTCATGAATACATGTTTTTATAATTTTCCTTAATTTTTATATATTTTATATTGATTTGTTCATTATTTTTTATGTTTTTATGCTTATTCATGCATAGTAAAAATTCTAACATGTATATATATTAATATTTATGAAAGTATGTGATGAAAAAAATACTTTTGCCTGGAATATCACGCTGGCAGAATTATTTAGGGGGCAGATTTTATGATGTTTTAATTTTATTTAGCTTATTTTGTATATATTAGAAAGTTCAGGGACTAAATTGCAAAAAACATAAGATATTTTCATACTATTTTTGGTTGGCCGAGAGCTTCATGGGCTGTTTGGAAATTGATTTTGTGTCTTTTGAAACATTTTTTAGGTGCTTTAACATTTTAAAGGTCCATTTGCAAATTTAGAAAAGTATAGGGCTAAATTGTAAAATACGTAAAAATGTGTTTTATGGCCAAAGGTGCTTGGCCAAACCCTCATGTATATGTTTGCCATGATTTTTATGTTAATTTTCACTTGATTTGATGATTTTTAGTGAGATTTTGTAGAATTTTTTATGTAAGGACTTAAATGTAAATATTACAAAAGTTTAAAGGCTATTTTGTAAAATGTAGAAAAAAATTTATTTTAAGGTAAAGGTGTTTGGCCAAATTCTTGTCGATATATTTGCTATATTTTTCATGCATATTGTCATGTGATTTTTATGATTTTTAGGTTATTTTATCATGGAGGTACTAAAATGAAAATTTAGAAAAGTTTAGGGACTAAATAGCAAATTTTAGTATTTAGGAGTTAAAACATCAAATTTATCACTTTTAAGAATTTCCATTATTCCTATGGCCTACCGCAAGGGCATAGAAATTTTTATAACTTTTCGTATCCTCTCGGTTTTTCGTGGGGTGGAAAATGCAATGTTAAAAAGTTTAGGGGCTTAGCTATAATTTTCACATTTTAAGCCAAGTTTATCACTTTTAAAAATTTCTATTATTCCTATAGCTTTCTTAGGGGAACAAAAATTTTTAAAACTTTTCGTATTCTCTCGATTTTTCATTTGGTAGGAAATGAAATTTTTAAAAGTTTAGGGGATTAATTGCAATTTTTGCATTTTAAGCCAAATTTTGAATTATAGTTTCCCATTTACGATAAATTCATCACTTTATGATTATTCTAGTTTTTGTTAGGGTACAAGATACTTTCATGTCGAAGGTATATCCTAGAGGCATTTTGGTAATTTTCCTTATCGAGATGCTTTTTACACCAAACGTGAATTTTTAGGATTTGTTTACCTTTTGAGGTCATTTAAAGGTCCATTAGGGTTAAAAAGATACTTTCATGTCGAACGTATACCCTAAAGGCATTTTAGTATTTTTCCCATCAAGACGCTTTTAGCTTAAAGGTGCAAATTTAGGATAGATTCATTATTTCGTTTTTATTTTCGTGTCTATTAGGGAACCAAGATGCTTTCACGCCAAAGGTATACCCTAAGTGTATTTTGGTAATTTTACCTAGAAATGAGTCCTAAATAGTAACTAGGATGCTTTTATGTCAAAGGTGCATATCTAGGATAGGTTTGTCATTTCAGCATCATATTAGTCCATTGGGGTTACTAGGATACTTTCACATTGAAGGTACAACCTAAGGGCATTTTGATAATTTTACTTAAAACCAAATCCTAGATAGTAACCCGTTTGCTTTTATGCCAACGATGAATATTTAGGATATGTTTGTATTTCTTCATTGTATTGGTGTCTATTTGGGTTACTAAGATACTTTCACGTCAAAAGTATACCCTAAGGGCATTTTGGTATTTTTTTTTAGTCGAGTCTTAGGTAAGCATTGAGATACTTATAGGCCAAAGGTTTATATTTAGGATAGGTTCACCCTTTTATTATCATTCTTGAGTCCATAGGATAACCGAGATACTTTTACATCAAAGGTTGCCTTAGGGGCATTTTCGTAATTTTACATCAAAACCAAAGTCTTAGGTGATTATTGGGATACTTTTATATCGAAAGTACATAATAGGCTTAGGTTTATCATTTTAGACCATCTTCAAGTCTTAGGTTATTTTATTAATATTTTAACAAAAAATGGAATGTTTGAAAATTAAAGCAATGTCTCCGATGTTAAAATAATATGTAAAATTCCTACCAGAATATATGCGAAGGGTTCTACAAATTATTTTAATAAAGAGACACCCTTTTCAACGTGAAAATCGAGATTTTCTATAAATTTTAGAAAAATAAAATCTTTTGCATTCTACAAGTTCTCCAGCGAAGTACAAAAGATATTTTGATTTTTTTTAAAACCTTTCGCATTCCACCAACTCTCCAACGGGGTATAAAGAGATTGATAATAGTCTTCATGTTCTTCTGGTCCTCTGAAAGGGTATGGAAGAAATTGTGGTTTCTGAAAATACATTAAAACTCAATTTTCTCATCTAAAAAAATAAATTTAGTGTTGTAAAATTTTATTTTAAATATACAAGAATTGTAATTAAATATTAAATATTGAAACTAAATAAAAATCAAAGTTATTTTAACACATGATTAATAAGCTACCAATTACAGAGCATCATGAGAAGGTTGATCTTTACTTATGATTGGAACAAACTCTCGGACTCTTTTAAGCGATTTTTAGTATGAGCGCAGACCTCAGAATTTGTTTTTTTGGGTTTCTAAATTCTTATAACACAAACTCAAATAGGTGTCCAATCTCACTTGGCAAAAATAAGATTGGTCGCGACTCTAGAAAAATGATCATTTCGTAATGACTATTTAGAGAAGTCAAGTGAGAAATCCATCTTGACAATTCAATCCCCAGACATGAAGAATAAAAATAATGATAATAATATTAACAATGATATAGGCCCTAAATAAAAGAAAATAATGATATATATATATATAGAAACAATTGTTACACTTGTCATTTTTACTTGGGCTGGTCAGGATTCATATCCGGGCCACATTGCACCACCTATTAAAATCTATATTAGGAGTTATGAAACTTAAGACAATGATTCCATGGTTTGCATAATTCAAAGATTCAACGGTTGGATTCTGAGTTAGCTATGCACAAAAAGGCACTAAGCTTCCCACAATGCCTGAAATCAGTACCATTCTAGCCATGTTTTACTTTATTTTCGATTTCATCAATTTTAAATTGTCATTATTTAATATAGCCCTCTCATATGCATGAATTTGAATAAAAGAAATCTTGATTTTAGATAAAAAAAATTAAATCACCTATGCACCTCAGAGAGGTGGGGAACATAAGGATTTTTTATTAAAGTGTTATTCGGATTTAATTTTGAAAATTAGATGTTCCTTGTCAAGCACTAAAGAGATACTAACAGGAAACATTACCTTATAATTTTTAAAAAAACAATTTTTAAATCATGCATGCAAATTAAACATCACAGAGGGAAAATTGTTAGTAAGACAAAAAAGATATAATTTTGCATGAAATAAATCACACAAAAAATAAAAGAGATGGAGGAAAGACGATTGAAATATATTGCATAATTGTCATTGGTTATCTTGAAATAACTAAGTCCATAATTTTGGAGATGCTTTGGGATCCATTTTTTAATTAAGGTTTGAAAACCGGGTTAAAAATCTTGACGAGTTCAAAGAAAGCCAAGAGAGAGAATTTAATTTTGATGACTTTTTGAAAAGTAAGGTTGTAGTATCCCTTCAGAAAAAGGGGTTGTAGTATCCCTATAGATGAAAATCTTGGTAATTTTGGAAAATTGAGTTCAAAAGATTAATCTTGACAAAGGATAAGATAATTTCTTAACAAAATGGTATTCTTGATAAATTCTTAAGAAAATAGGTGATTTTCGATTAAAAAAATTGATAAAATAAAGGTGAACAACAAAGATTCATTATGCCTTGATTCGGACCAATAGGGTTGACGCATATATTTTGACACAAGAGGATTAATCGGGTACTTAGAGACATTTGAATGCCTCAGAATGAGAAATCAAGAAAACTGACTAAACTTACTAATGCTAAAACAAGGGATAATATCGCGCTGTCCCTTTTTTTAATTTTATTTTGGACCTATTTGGCTCTCAGGGGCCAAATAAGGTACCGTTGGAAAGATGACTCAATGAGATTTAAGGTAAAAATATTCCAAAAATCCTTAGAAGTTTCATTCTAGCTGGAAATAATTTTCAAATTTGGGTCAAGTGTGATACCAATAGCAAGTGTAGGGAAAAAGGTGTGACACAATTTGAAAATCATTCCTAGCTCATACAGAATCATTAAATCTCAGTGATACTTTTTGAGAAGAGAATTTCATGAACTTTTAGGAAACATATTTTACAAATTCAAAAAAATTATCTGATGGACCAAAATGGCCCAAATAGAAAGCACAACTTTGATTCTAAGGGTTTTAAATAGCATTAGTTCAAAAAGTCATAACTCCCTCATCTGAAATGACATTAAGGCAAGTAAACTACCATATGGAAAGATAATTTAATTCCATTTAATGGAAAAATATAAAAAAATTGTGAAAATTTGTTTAAAGTCTAAAAATGATTTTTCAAGTCATAGTTATAATGTTGCCAGGGCAAAAAAGGGGAATATTTTGGTTTTTTAGGTTCTTTAGGCCCAAACTCGAATGGGCAACTAGATGTTTATGGTAGGAAAGGATGAGTGACATGGGCATCACAAGCTCATTTACATAATCTTGGAGTAGTTTGGGATCATGAAACAACTAATTGACCATGTCACCCAATACAAGGACTCTAAATAATGAATCAAGGCACAAACAATTTGTGCACACTTGAAAGACATTTTATTTTCGAAAAATAGAAGATTTGGCTTTAATAATCTCTAGATCCAAACATAAAAACTTGATTTTTCTCCTAGATTGGAAATCCAATGAAGAGAATTTCTTAAGTCCATGTTAGTCCTCATTTATTGAGGTAAACATGGCTTTAACTTGGGGGTGTTCAAAAACAAATTTTTGACAAGCTACGACCAAACATTTTGACAAGCATTTGATGATCAAAAGATGATGTTCAGGACAATAGACATGGTAGACATGTTCAAATATGTAAAGGTGACATCTAAGAAAGAAAATAATGTAAACATGTTGAGAGATGAGTATGAGAATGCATGAAAACATTCAAAAAGTGCATGACACTAAGAATATTGCCATGGAAAAGATGTAAACATGCTTGAAGAAGGAAAAAAAAGCTTGTTGGAATTTCAAGACATCATCAAAATAAATTTTCAAGATAAACCAAGCACAAAGAAGTGAAGAAACATGGTAGAAAGGTTAATAAAGCATAACAAATCATACATCTATCACATTAAAGGCCATAAAATGCATGATAATCCTAATATAAGGTCATGGTCAGCATATTAAAGCTCATTAAAATGATAAAAATGCAAACACAAGTGAATATAAAAAGAAAAGATGATAGATGTACCCTAAAAGCTCTAAAACCCTTATTAAAAATGGTGAGCAAAAAGTTTCCAAAGTCATAACTCACTTTTAAGCCTTCACTTGCTATGATTTTAGCAAGAAAAGGTGGCTAAAATTGAGCTTGAAGCTAGTATATCAATGGAAATGTGTTTTATGAGGAATGGTAATGGTTTTGTAAGGTTTTAAGAGGGTTTTTAGAGGGCTAATAGGTAAGCTACAGGAATGAGGGTTTTTGAAGTGTGAAGACTAATCTAAATATGTATACAATTCATTTTGTTGAGCCAGGGTTGGCTTTTTATACTTATATAAAGGGTTTAAGAGCAAAAAATAAGGGTATTATAAGGTTTTCTTCGTATACCAAAGGGAAAAGCTTTAGGTACTATGTGCACTTTTTTTTATTGGTTCTAGCAAGCAGGATAGTGGAGCAGGGTGGCTTGAGTAGTCTATCAATGGAGAAAAACCAAATATGCCCCCAAACAAACTATGTAATCTATGGACATATACTATTTTCAAACCATTTTACGCCTCAAAATTTATTAAACCCCAGTCATAAGCCCAATGTTAAGGTCTCGTGTGGATCTTAATGATTTTTTATGCAAAAAACATGTTTAAATTGGATTTTTATATTAATGGTGGAAAATAGTGAAAACAGCATGAATTAGACATTCTTGCTTTATAGTATCGACAAAAGCTTTTTATATCGATACCAAGGGCTAATTTTGGCTTCAGGTATCAATACCATGAGGCTGTTATCATACCTAGGCTTCGTACATTGATACAATAAAGCTTTGTATTGATACAAAGAACAAAACTTTCCTAAGTATTGAGACTTTTTTGCCTGTACCAATACAAACTCCTTCAAAATCACTTTTTAGCTTCAAATCAACTTTGTATTGTTACCAAGACCTTTTACATAAAAACCATAGCCAAAATTCCTCAAAGTATCAATATTTCATGCCTTGTATTGGTACACCATGGCTAAGCATCAATACTATGCTTTTTGGTATCAATTCAAATAGCAAAAATGTGGATTTTTCTTATTTTTGGCTCTCTGGACTTCTTATTTTGCTATACATTTTAAAATTTATTGATACATTTACTAATGTATTCATACATTTTGGTCCAAAAATGTTATTTAAGCTACTATAAGAATTCTATCAATATTTGAGTCAAATGTATCGATACAATCGATGCAAAATAAGTATTTTGCTTAACTTTGGCTCATCGAGTACCTTGTCTTAGCCAACAATGATCGAAAACAGATTTATGCTTACCCATTTAGGTTAATTGATGCCTTGAATGCTTTTGTGGAGGCTTGGACAAAATTAGGTGTCTAGAAAGGCATTTAATCCAAGATTATCATACTTACCTCCTCTACTTAAATCTTTGAAGCTTTCTCCTAAAAAAATTCTACCTATTTTTATAAATGGAAAACTTTTTAAAAGCTTCAGTTTTATTTTTCATAAGATAAACATATGTATATCTTAAAAAATCATCAATAAAGATTAAAAATACCTTTTTCCACTTAAGTTAAAATCCTTTTAAATTCACAAATGTCAATGTGAATTAATTTTAGCAATTTAAAGTTTCTTATGACACTTATGAATGGCTTTATTATGATTTTGGCCTCTAGATGATTCACATTTTTCAAATTGATTACCTAAAGTATTCATGTTTTTCACATATCTATAGTTAAAATGATATAACCTAGCATGCCAAACATTTACATAAGAAACAATGTAGAAGCAACTAAAATCTCATTCATTTCAACATTCATTTTAAACATGCCTTGACAAACATAAACTTTCCTAACAAACAAGCCTTTATTCATTAGTATAAATTGATTAGATTCAATAACTTGTTTGAATCTAGCTTTATTTAAAAGAAAAGTAGAAACTAGATTTTTTCTGATCTCAGGAACATGCCAAACATTGTTGAGGATTGACTTTTACAAGAAGTAATATTGAGTTCAATATTATCATAATTCTAGGCATTAATGGTGTGAAAGTCATCAAGGAAGATTTTTTTCTGTAACTCAAATAAAGAATAAGCTTTGAGCCAACTTTTATCAAACATGCCTAAAAGCACTAAAATTTGCCCACCATCCATCCTTCAGACAAGTCAACAATGCTGATCTCAAATATCATAGCTGTAAGTGGTACTTCAGTTACATTAACTTGATTAGAAGTTCCAAGTTTTTGAAAATTACATACTCTTGCTGTGTGTCCAAGTTTTCCACTTACATAGCACTTATCATTTCTTTTATTATTGGGTGCATCTTTTTTAAGATGTTCCTAGTTTTTTACTCTAGTTAAATTGACCCTTAAGTTATTTTTTATTAATTTTCTTTTTTTTTATTTCAATTTTGTATTATTATAAGTACTAGGCATGTTTTTATTAGAAGTGACAAAATTTACCTTTGAGTTACCTATGCCATTGAAGTTAGGTGAATTATTATGATTTTTATGCTCTTCTTCTACTCCCAGGTGTAAGGGATACAATGGTTATTTCTTTTTGTTTGTGGCATAAGACCTTCCTAAATTCTTTCCAAGAGTCAGCAATTTGTCAATAATGGTAGAGACTTCCATTTACGCATCAGCAGGTATTCTTTCACGTCAAACATCATGTGCAAGCATTTGGAGATGATAGGTTTGTTCTATAACTGACTTATTTTCCACTATTTAGAAGCTAAAATAATAGCTACAAGCATACTTTTTGTATCCAACTTCTTCAATATCATATTTTTATTGCCTTCCAAATTTTCTTTGTTTAAGAATAAGTTTGTTCATAATAATTGTACAAATTATCAAATCTATAATTGAGCAAATAATTTTTGCAATAGTCATGGTCCTTCTCTTATTTCTTTACATTTTATTCATGCTCAGATTTTCCTTCTTCAGTCATAGCTTTAGTGTCTTTTTTTCTTAAGACTCTTTTCCATAAAGTGTATGATACATTCGAAAAAGGCAAGTTTTATTTCTGAAAATTTGCACCATGAAAATGGAAAGAATGGTTCAAGTCATTGGCTTGGTTAATCTTGAGCAAACTTTTAATAAGGTTCTCCATTAGGTGTGTCTTTTCCAATTGTTAAAGCATGTTGCACTATAACTCTTTGATATACGATTAGAGGATCAATTTGCTACTGTCAAGTTTTAGCCAAGACTGGTGGATAATTTTGTTGCTACAAAATTGTCACAAGTTTGACAATTGAAAATAAGGTGATGGAGATTGAGGTGGAAACCAAGTCACTTTCTTGAAATGATACGTGCCTTCTTGGTGATTAGAATTATTGTAAAGAGGTTTTGTTGCATGCTGTCCCCCGGGATACAACAAGTTAGTCACCTACTGTACACCTTTCTAACTTATACAAGTTAAAATGTAGAAGCTCTAGCAAAATTGACACTTTTTTCACTCAATTAATTAGCACTCCTAAAAAAAACTTAGGAAAGCTTTTTAAATGAAGTAATAACAAACAATTAACAAAGAGATAGCTTTTTAAAATTGAATACTTTGAAATGAAATATAACTTTAGTATTTATAGAGTGAGTTGAAAAGAAAATGAAATAAAGCATTAATTTTAACAATTATTGTTTTTCCTTTCTAACTCCAGCAAACTTTAATTTAGAGTAAATGTAAGTCTTGTAAACTTAGAACAATAAATATTTTAAAAAACTTTTTTTGGTCATTGAAGAAGGCTGTTGCTTCTTATATTAAAACACTCCAACAAAATACTATTTATTTCCTTTTAAATTATTAATTGACTTATCTTTTATATAGATATGAACAAGAAATTATTAATTTCTTAAATTTAAATTTGTAATTACCTTCACAATTGACTTAATTAAATGAATTTGTTTTAGAAATAATTCTTAATTATTCACCCAAAGACTAAATAATTATAGCTTTATATGTATAAATTATATTATAATTCATAATGTGATTTAAGTTAAATAAAGATCAATGTTAATAAGAGTATATAAATCGCCATTATTTTTTCATTAATATATGTCTCAATTAATATCGTTTGGAAATATAAAATGATAAAAAATTTATTATTATAGTGTTAAATGCTTTTAATATATGTAATCAATATTTTGGATCATTGTTGTATACATTTACATTTGATATGTGATTGGTTTGCAAGTTAGTTGAGTTGGATATTTATACATTGTTCTAAGAAATTTCCAACGATATATATTTTTCAATATACATTTAGTTTATTTTCTCATTAATTTTTTATTTGATTAATTTTTTTATTCTAATTAGATTATTTTTAATTGTGTTTAAGGTTGATTAGTTTTTTACTAATAATTTGTTTTATTTAATTATGAAATTATATTTTTCATTATCTCTAATCTTTGGGTAAATAACAAAATTTTGAGGAAAAAAAAGCTATAACATTGTAATTATTAAAAAGTTGTGCATTGCACAGGCCAATAGCTAGTAATAACATAATTTGAAGAGTATTTATGTTTTTAACTTTATAAAAAATTTCCTTTCTTTCATGCTTGTCGTTTTAGGCTAGAATCTTCTTACTTCTATTAAGCTTTTTGATTGAGTTTAGTGTCACGAGTCTAATGATACCATCTTAATCAAGAAAATAGCCAAAAA
>JAQSVH010210594.1:0-14962 GCA_029448705.1 Adansonia digitata
GCATGGTGGCTATAGGGTGGCTGTAGGAAGCAACTTGCTGCCAATGTGATGTGCATAGGGTGGCTAGATTAAATGCTAAAATGCTTTTCCAGCAAATAGGGTGGCTGATGGTGATATTAGTTAACAAGCTAAGGAGTAGGGTGATCATGTGATGTTGACCCTTTTTTGATCCAATAGACTTCAAAAAGATGTTATGATTAATTCAAAAGTCTAAATTCGTAATCTGATATGTGTTTTAATCTTTCCTTATGGAAAGAAACGAGTTAAAATCGAGTTTTGGATCAATGATGGATGAGTCAAAAATGCCCGGACTGTGAAAATGGCCTGCATGTATCGATACATTGCATAATGTTTCGATACATTTGGTCCAAAAACCTTATGTGTATCGATAAAATGAACATTGTATCGATACAATGATCAATGTATCGATACTATGAACCATTGTATTGATACATGTTGAATGTATCGATACATTCCTTTATAGAATGCATGTTTTGGTCCTGGCATGGCCTAGTATCGAAACATAAGGTCCTGTATCGATACAGAGGCTTATGTAGCAATACATCTACATGTTGTATCAATATAAATGGGGACATTTTCAATTTTTGGCGCGTTGGACCATTTTATCGATACATGAGAACCATGTATCAATACATTCAAGTAAAATTATGAAATTTCTCATATCTTTTATCCCCGAATACCTTAGACTACATCATTTGATGCCACATCTTCGCATTTACCTTTGATATGATCCCTAAGCCTTCTTGATGTCCTCAAAATACCTTTTTCATCGGGCGACATTACCCTCTCTTACGTCTATGCTCTAGATTGCTAAAAATTAGCTCGGATAAAATAAGGTGTCTACAATCTTTTACTTCCAGGATAGTTCAATCGATGTTATTGCTCGGTGGTGTTTAGGGTTAGAGAAAGCCAAGATTTTTAGATGATTGAATCTAACTTGGGCTTTTTTGGAACAATGCAAGTGTGTCATAAATTAAGCTCTATATAAGATGTCATTATAGAATATAGAGAAGAAGTTTAGTAAGTGTTTTAGGTAGTGTGCTCGAAAGTGAAGGGATAAGATTGCACAAATGATTCTTTCTTAACAAAGAAGAAGATAATGATTATTTTCAGTAATACTCTAAAAGCATATTTTTGTAAGAGGTTAGTTCGTGATTGTTGCAAAATACCTCAAGGTGGATCTTCGCGGATCTATGGGTGTATAGACTTAAAATATTTTTTTGATTGAGAAATATCTTATTGACTGAGACTTTTCCTTCCTAATGTGATGAGAATGAGAAAGTATGAATTCTTGACTCGTGATACAGTGAAAGGGACCATAGGATAAATCGCTCATCTTATTGGTCTCGGATAACCATCACAAAGTGGCCAATGCTTGGAGTCACTAATAATGATTTTAGGCTAGGCATGATCGGATGCCTATTGAAACCTATGTCTTAAGTTACGACACTCGAAACATCTATCCCATGATCTGCATGGTACAAAGATTCACCATTTGAGTTTAGGAGTTGGTTACGCATGATGAGGTATAAACCTCTTCGCGACGCTCGAAATCGGTACCTTGCTAGTTATGTCTTATCTCAGTTTAGATTCTTTTGATCTTAACTCAACATTATTTTGATATAACCCTCTTTTAATGCATGAATATTATAGAAATACAAATCCAGGTTTTGATGAAAAGATTTAATCTCATTTTCGCCCAAGATAGATAGGGAATATAAAAATTTTTAATAAAAATGACCTCTAGATTTTACTTTGAAAATGAAATATTCCATTTTGGGAACTAGAGAGATACCCACATGAAATATCACCTTCAATTTTACTTGAAATGATTTGAAAATTGAATGCGAATAATCATCACAAAGAAATCACATTACTAAGGCAACGAATGAAGTAACATAACATGAACCATTCAATGTAATGATAAAAAAAGAAGGGATAGACTATTGGAATTTATCTCACAATTGGCATCGATTATCTTGGAATAATCGAATCGATAATTTTCAAGATGGATCTAGGTTTCTTAATTGAATGAGGCTTTTTTAAATAAAAATGGGCTTAACTTTTGACACATTTATGGAAATCTAGGAAGAAAAAAATTTAATTATAGTTGAAAGATAGGTTAGAGTATCCCCTTGAAAAGATGGGGTTGGAGTATCCCCTCGAAAGGTCAGGATTAGAGCATCCCTGAAAGTGACATGTCTGACACTTTTTGAAGAAGTCGAGTTGGAAAAATTAAGTTGACAAAACTTTGCGATTTAGAAAATGAGTGAGCATTTTGATGCTTTTTGATAAAATAAATTATTGCGAATAAGGATGGTAAAGATGTAAAAAGAAAATAAAAATATTTGTGCCTTGATACGAGCCTATGGAAGGTCAAAGCATGTTTTTAAGGATGGTCGGGGTGATATGGTGACATTCGAATTTCTCAAGATGAAGCTTGGAAAAAAACTCAATTTTGACCATAATCAAAAATAGAGGACAGCATCCCATTATCCCACTTTTTGAATTTTTTCTAAATTGGTTTGAAGGTCTTAGAAGGTGGACAAGATACCGTTGGAAAGGTAACTAGACAAAGGTCAATCTAAAAATATTCCTAATTTCCCAAAAGTCACTTTCAAAGGGAATAAATTTTCAAGTTTAGATTAATTACAATACTGGCAGAGCATATGAGGGATAAGGTGTGTCAAAATTTAAAAAATCACCTCGGACTCATTTGGTTTTGAAAAATTGCAAATGATACCTCTCTAAAAAGGGAATTCCATGAATCTTTTAGAAAAACTGTTTGAACGATTTGGAAAAATCATTTATTGGGTCTGAATGGGTTTGAACAACCCAATTAGAATACATGTTGCTGATTCTAAGGGTTAAGGACAGTTTAGATTTGAAAAATCATAACTCTCATCCGGAATAATCCAGGGGGTGAATAAGACATCATTTTAAAGATAATTTGACACACTTTGAGAGAAAAATATCACAAAATGCATGAAAAATCATTTGGGATTTTAAACTAATTTTTCAATTCACAATAGTTGTGCTGCTATGGGGGACAAAGCAAAATGGGGAATATTTTTTATTTTTCTTTATGTTTTCAAGTCCAAACTCGGGTCATTGACATTCAAACGTCCATGACTAAAGGGAAAGAGTGGCAAGAGTGTCACGAACTCATTTGCACAGCCTTGGAGTAGTTTAGGATGATGAAACAACTCGTTGATCATGCCACTCAAGGTTTTGACTTAAAAACAAAGCATAAACATTTAGCGAACAAGTGCAGGGCCATTTTTGTTGAAAAATCAAAAGTTTTGAGCTCATTTAATCAGGATTCCAGATTTGGAAAAACTTAATTTTCCCCAAAATTTCTTTTGCTAACTTTAAGGAAAATACTAAGTTCATTTTAATCCTTATTGGTTGAGGTTAACATGCTTAGCTTAGGTAGGTTTTGAAAATCAATTTTTGACAGCCATCAAACATGATAAGGAGAAGACAATGAGCATACAGAGGGATGGCACATAACATGAATGGGGATGCTAACTTTACCAATGGTCTTAGCAAAAAAAAATGTTATGTACATATCTCATGAAGTGAAGCATGCTAAAAATGACAATGATTCATGACAAAATGCAAGTTAACGTATAAACATGCTTGAAACATGCTAGGCTAAGGATTTATGAATGGATTGAACATAACATGATGCATGGATATGGCATTAAATGCATGAACAAGAGCTGCAAAAAATAAAGAGAATGAAATAAGACACTTTGCACATAAAGAAAGACATCAGACATCCAAACCCTAAGCTACCACAACCAAAACCCCAATAGCACATGAGAATCCTAAGAAGGTGATCGAAGCAAAAAAAACTCATTAAATGATGCTAAAAAATAGAAAATGAAAGTGATTAAGTAGGAATTTCAATAGAGCTTCAATTTTTGGTCAAGTAGTTAGAGCAGCAGAGATAGCTAGAATTCCCTTCTTTTCCTTGTTGTTAATTAGCAAAAATAAGAGAAAAATAAAGGTTTCGATTTTGGTATGGGTGAGGATGGTTTTTCAGAGTGTATAATGGCTGCGAATGAGTGTTTGGCGCTAATTTTGGATGCTAAGTGAAGGGCTACGAGATTTTTTTTTTATGTGTGAATGAATTAGGAGAGCTAAAATAAGCTAGAAAAAACTTTTTCTTTTTTTGCTTAGATATTAATGGCTTATTTATACCAGCACTTTGGAGCTAAATTGAAGGTGTTTTTTGTCATTTTTAGAGGGAACAAAGTTGTGATAGCTGATGGCTATAAGGGTTGTAGCAAGTAATTTGCTACCAATGTGATAGACATAGGGTGGTTGGTTTGATTGTTGAAATAGATACCAGTAAATAGGGTGGTTGTGGTGATCTTTTTTAATAAACAAGGAAGGAGTAAGGTGCTCATATGAGATTGACCCTTTATGATCTAATTTAGACTTTAAGAAAATGTTTTGATTAATTCACAAGTCTAAATTCGTAATCTAATATGGGTTTTGATCCTTTCTTATGCAAAAACAAGTTAAAATTGAGCTTTGGTTAATGGTGAACAAGTAAAAAATGCCTCGATCATAAAAAATGGCCTGCATGTATCGATGCATTAAAGAATGTATTGATACATTTAGTCTAAAAAATCCAGAATGTATCGATACAATAAACATTATATTGATACAATAATCATTCTATCGATACTATAAAACATTGTATCGATACATGTTAATATGTATTAATACATCTACTATATGAATGCAAGTTTTGGTTCTGGCATGGCCTAATATCGATATATGAGTTCTTGTATCGATACACAAACTCATGTATCGATACATTTACTTATTGTATTGATACCAATAGGAACATTTCAAATTTGTTGGTCGTTGGAGCATTGTATAGATACATTTTCCCATGTCTTTTATCCCCAAACACTTGGAACTATGTCCTTGGATGCCACATCCTTGCATTTCTTTAATATGATACATAGGTATTCTTAACCTCCTGAAAAATACCTTTTTGTTGGATGACGATCGTTCCCCAACTTGCTAAAAATTAGCTTTGACAAAATAATGTGTCTACAGTGATGGCACAAAGAATTTTATGGGATATGGTGTTATTTGGAGAAATGATCAAGAGTGTCATTAAGAGAGGCAAGATGTCAAGTGGAAACTCTTTAGGAAATAAAAAGCCAGCCTTAGAGATAAAAAAGGAAAAAAACCAATATTATTAGCACTAAAAATCGTGCACCTATGAATCCTACACTTTATTATTCATTCTACCTCATAGTATCTAGATTGAGTTTGAGTTTTTACTTGTTTGCTTCTTATCATATATACACTGTTACTTATAATTATGGCAAACATGCACTCAAAAAGTAGTAATCAAAGTACCCAGAACACTCAAAACACTATGAATAACTCTGGACTTGTAGGACTAGCATACAACAAATAATAGTTCAGTCCAATCATAATGTCTTATCATGACTTGCCTTTTATGTTATAGCCTTACAACCTCTTTAGCTAAAATGGTATGATGCTAATGCTCTATGTGAGTATCATGAAGGTGCACAGAGGCATTCAATAGAAAATTATCTGACATTTAAGACAAAGATCAAAGATTTTATTAACATCGGTAATTTGAATTTTAAAACCAAATGTGTCCTAATGTGGGTAAAAATCTATTACCCAATCATACTAACCCTAAGTTGAATATGATGATGGCAAAGAAAGCATGCAGGGTAAAGATAAGTGTTATTAAGGTGAGGACTCCTCTAAAGGTGGTTTAGAAAGCTCTTATGAAAGCTAAAGTGATCTCAAAAAAGTATTGCAAGTTCGGGTCTAAATGGATATGAGCTACAATTGTGTAATGTTTTTAAAGTTGTTGTTCAAAAATTAATGGACAATAAAGAGATCAAATTCTATGAGGATTTATATTAGCTGATAGTTGAATTAGTAAACATGGTTGGTGAAAGGTTTATGATGGATCCATACGGGATTGGTAGATCGATGGTTGTCTACTATAAAGAGTTTATTGTTAGTGCTGCAATAGTGACACCTACTTTACAAGTAGTCATTGGGGTCCCTAAACCATTTTCACATAAGAGTGATAAAGTAATTTCATTGAAGCATGAGTTTAAGACTATGATAGTAGGAGAACCAAGTGCTCAAGTTAATACTATGACAAGAGTAAGACACATGACTAGAAGTGGAAGGTGTTATACTTCACTTGCTGGCACAAAAAAAAAATCAATAATTATTAAAGAGCTGGTGAACCAGAAGTAATAATTAGCCCAGACAAAAAAAGGTGTTTACAACTGCCTTTCTTTGATCGTTGTTGAAAATCAGGAATAAGGCAAAAAAAAATAGACACTATTTTATCTTAAGTGGAATGACATTCCCGACAAGACCTGTAAAAAAATATTTTAATCAATGCTTCACTCCGATAAGTGTAATGCATTCGCAACGACCCTGATAGAGGTAAATGAATTTTGTAGGGTTTGCTCTTCCTACTGGGATGTTAGGTTTTTTAAGGCTTGGACCCTTAGATAAGTATAGAGTAATGTAGACATTAATGTTGGTGTCACCAACTTGTACAGGTTTTGACATAGACTTAGGGCCTACCGACTTATGAGGGTCTTAACTTGAGTGTCGCTAGCTTGTGCAGGCTTTAACTCAGACTAGGTGCTACCAGCTTGTGTAGGCTTTAAAAAGGTATGACTGACTTGCGGGCATCGAAAAGCATGCCACTAACTTATGGATTCAAAAAGGTGCCATTAAGCTTTAAAAAGGGTGCCATTAACTTGTAGGCTTCGAAAAGGTGCCACTAACTTATGGGCTTTGAAAAAGGTGCCACTAACTTGTGGGCTTTGAAAAGATTTCGTTGACTTATGGGCTTCGAAAAAGTGCTACTGACTTGTAGGCTTTAAAAAGAATGCCACTACTTTAAGGGCTTTAAAAAGGGTGCCACTGACTTTGTGGGCTATGAAAAGATGCAACTGACTTATGGGCTTTGAAAAGGGTGCTACTGACTTGTCGACTTTGAATAGGGTGTCATTGACTTGTGGGCTTTGGAAAAAGTGCCTCTAGAGTGAGGCGCTTTGAAAATGTGCCACTGACTTATGGGCTTTTAAATAGGGTGCCACTGACTTATGGGCTTTTAAAAGGTTGCCACTGACTTGTAGGCATCAAAAAGATGCCATTAACTTGTGGGCTTTAAAATAGGTGCCATTGACTTATGGGCTTCAAAAAGGTGCAACTGATTTTTAGGCTTTGAAAGGCTACCACTGATTTATGGCCTTTGAATAGGTGCCACTAACTTGTGGGCTTTGAATAGGGTATCACTAGAGGGAAGAGCTTTAAAAAAGTGCCATTGACTTATGGGCTTTAAACAACGTGCCACTTGTTTATGGGCTTTGAAAAGTGTGCCACTAACTTGTGGGCTTTAAAAGGGTGCCACTGATTTATGGGCTTTGAATAGGGTGCCACTTAGTTATGGGCTTTGAAATAGTGCCACTAACTTATGGGCTTTGAATAAAGTGCCACTGACTTATGGCCTTTAAAAAGGGTGCTACTAACTTGTGAGCTTTAAAAAGGTGCCATTTACTGGTGGGCTTTGAAAAGGGTGCCACTACTTTGTGGGCTTTAAAAATACGACACTAGCTTATGGGCATTTAAAAAGTATCAATAACTTGTGGGCTTTAAATAGGGTGCCACTGAGTTATGGGCTTTGAAATGGGTGCCACAGAATTATGGGCTTTGAAAAGATGCCACTGACTTATGGTCTTAATAGGGTGCCATTGGGTTGTGGGCTTTGAAAATAGTACCATTAACTTGTAGGCTCTAAAAATGTTCCACTGATTTGTGGGCTTTGAAGATGGCACCATTGATTTATGGGCTTTGACTTGGGTGCCACTGATTTATAGGCTTTAAAAAGGGTGCTACTAACTTATGGGTTTTGAAAAGGTGCCACTTACTTATAGGCTTTGAAAAAGGTGTCACTGGCCTATGGGCTTTGAAAAGGTGCCCCTAATTTGTGGGCAATGAATGAGGTGCTGCTAACTTATGAGCTTTGAAATGGTGCCATTGGCTTATAGGCTTCAAAATGGTGCCATTGATTTATAGGCTTTAAAATGGGTGCCACTGATTTATAGGCTTCAAAAAGTGTGCCATTGACTTGTGGGCTTTGAAAAGATGCCACTGACTTATGGGCTTTGAATAGGGTGCCACTGGTTTATGGGCATTGAAAAAGGTGCCACTGGCTTATGCACTTTGAAAATTTGCCACTCACTTGTGGGTTTTGAATAGGGTACTGCTAGAGTGAGGGGTTTTGAAAAGGTGCCACTGACTTAAGGCCTTTGAATAGGGTGCCACTAGCTTCAGAGCTTTCAATAGGGTGCCACTAGCTTATGGGCTTTAAAAAGGGTGCCACCAATTTGTGGGCTTTCAAAAGATGCCACTGATTTATAGGCTTTGAACAAGGTGCCACTGACTTGTGGGCTTTGAAAGGGTGCTATTGACTTATGGTCTTTGAACAGGGTGCCACCGACTTATAGGCTTCGAAAACGTGCCCCTGATTTATGGGTGTTAAACAGGGTGATGTAGATTTGTGGGCATTGAAAAGGTGCCACTGACTTATAGGCTTTGAAATGGTGCCATTGACTATGGCTTCGAAAAAGGTGCCACTAAATTATGGCTTTAAAATGGGTGCCACTGACTTATGGGCTTCAAAAAGGGTGCCAATGACTTATGAGCTTTGAAAAGGGTGCCACTGACTTATGGGCTTCGAAAAGGTACCACTGACTTATAGGGTTTGAATAGGGTGCCACTGGCTTATGGGCTTTGAAAAAAGTGCCATTGGCTTATAGGCTTTGAAAAGGTGCCACTAACTTATGGGTTTTGAACAAGGTGCTGCTAGAGCGAGGGGCTTTGAAAAGGTGCCGCTGACTTGTGGGCTTTGAATAGGGTGCCACTAGCTTGTGGGCTTTAAAAAGGGTGCCACTGACTTATAGGCTTTCAAAAAGTGCCACTGACTTATGGGATTTAAATAGGGTGCCACTGACTTATGGACTTCAAAAAGCTACCATTGCTGCGAAAATGCGCCACTTATATATGGGCTTTGAAAAGAGTGCCACTAACTTGTGGACTTTGAAAAGATGCCATTGACTTATGGCCTTCAAAAAGGTGCCGCATGCTTATGGGCTTTGAAAAGGGTGTTGCTGACTTATGGGCTTTAAAACGAGCACCACTGACCTGTGTGCTTCGAAAAGGGTGCCACTAACTTGTAGGCTTTGAAAAGGTGCCACTAGCTTGTGGGCTTTAAAAACATGCCATTGACTTGTGCACTTTGAATAGGATGCCACTGACTTATGGCCTTTGAAAATTAAGTCACTGACTTGTGGGCTTTGAAAAGATACCACTGACTTATGGGCTTTGAAAAGGGTATAACTAGAGTGAGGGGCTCTGAAAAGGTTTCACTAACTTGTGGGCTTTGAATAGGGTGCCAGTGACTTGTTGTCTTTGAAAAGGCATCACTAACTTATGGGCTTTGAAAATGGTGCCACTAACTTGTGGACTTCAAAAATGTGCCATTGACTTGTTGGCTTTGAAATGGTACCACTGACTTGTGGGCTTTGAAAATGTGTCCCTAACTTGTGGGCTTTGAATAGGGTGCCACTGACTTGTGGGCCATCAAAAAGGTGCCATTGACTTGTGGGCTTTAAAAAGGAGCAACTAACTTATGGTCTTTGAATAGGGTGCCACTGACTAGTGGGCTTTAAAAAAAATGCCACTGACACATGGGTTTCAAAAAGGTGCCACTAACTTGTGGGCTTTCAAATAGGTGCCACTAACTTATAAGCTTTAAAATGGTGCCACTGACTTGTGGGCTTTGAAAAGGATGCCACTAACTTATGGGCTTTGAAAGGAGTGCCTCTAACTTGTGGACTTCGAAAAGGTGCCATTAACTTATGGGCTTTAAAAAGGTAACACAGACTTGCGGGTTTCGAAAAGGGTGCCATTGACTTGTGGGTTTTAAAATAATATTGGTTTTTCTTTTTTGGTTTTGTATTTTGTATTTTTTGTTTTTTTTGAAAGATGCTTTTTTAGTTTTTTGCCCTCTACGTGTAATATTTCTTGACAGAATCTGAGTTGACTGACTGGGTTAGGAAAGGCATTGCCTTCTATTTCTGACAAGATTAGGGCCTCTCCAGAGAAGGCTTGCTTGCATCATTTTATTGTTTAAGTTGCATGCATTGTCTATGATGATTTGGTTTAGGAGACCGTATCTACAGATGATGTCCCACTTGACAAACTTACAGATGGTCTATCTAGTGACATTAGCATACGAGGCAGCCTTCACCCATTTGGTGAAATAGTTGATTGCTACCAAGATGAAACGATGCCCATTGGAAGCTTTAGGGTTGATCAACCGATCACATCCATACCCCATATGGAGAAGGGCTATAGGGTCATCATGACGTGAAGTGGCGCTGGAAGGACATTGATCTTGTTTGCATAGATTTGACACTTATGGCATCTTCGAGCGTAGTTGATGCAATCTCTCTCGAGGGTCAATCAATAATAACCTACTCTTATGATTTCCTTGGTTATCCGATATCCATTAGCATGTGTGCCATAAATCCCTTCACGAACTTCTTCTAGGATCCTTCTGGCTTCAAGAGTGTTGACGCATTGAGTAATACTTGATCATGACTCTTCTTGTATAAGATTTTTTCATCGAGAATTAATCCCATAGCTAGCGTCCTGATAGTTCTTTTATCAGTCTTGATTGCATGTTTAGGATATTGTTGATCCTTAATGTAACGAAGGATGTCAGAGTACCACAATAGGCCATCCTTCTCTTTTTAGGCACTATAACAATGAACTAGAGTTGTATAGATGCTCATCTGGATAAGAGCAATGTCAGACTCTTGGTTGACTTTAAACATGGATGACAAAGTAGCCAAAGCATCAGCTATTTGGTTCTTTTTTCAAGGTAAGTGGCGAAAACTGATATCATTAAATTATGTCTTGAGTTTTGCTATCAACTTCCCATACTATATTAGCTTGGCATCACAAGTTTGCCATTTCCATTTCAATTGGTAGATGACTAGGGCTGAATCACCAAACACCTGTAATGTCTTGACATTCCTCTCAATGGCTGCTTGAAGCCCTATGACACAAGCTTCATATTCTACGATATTATTTGTGCAATTGATATTTAGCCTTGCTGTGAATGGGTAATGACTAGGGTTGAATCACTGAACACCTGTAATGTCTTGACATTCCTCTCAATGGCTGCTTAAAGCCCCATGACACAAGCTTTATATTTTGTGATATTATTTATGCAATTGATATTTAGCCTTGCTGTGAATAGGTATTGACTCCCATCGAGTGACATCAATATTTCCCTAATTCCATGTCTTAGAGTGTTTGATGCTCCATAACATACATCTTCTAGGATCAATCTTGGTTTGAGGCATTTTCATCTTCAGAAATGCACAATAGATCTTCACCTGGGAAGTCAAAACTTAAGGGATCATAATCATCTGCCGTTCAACTTGCCAAAAAGTCAGCTATCGTACTGCCCTTGATGGCCTTTTGGCTAACATAGGCAATGTTGTTTTCAGAGAGTAGGACTTGCCATCTAGCTAGCCTTCCTGATAGCTCAGAAGCTTCACATAGATACTTGATAGGATCAAGCCTTGCAATCAACCATGTGATGATATCTATCATGTACTGCTTGAGTCTCTAAGCTGTCCACACCAAAGCAGAGCACAACTTCTTGACTGTCGAGTAGTTGCACTTGTATTTCATGAACTTTTTGCTTAGGTAGTAGATTGCTTGTTCCTTCTTTCCTGACTTATTATGTTGCCCTAATCCACAACCCGTAGATTTGTCGAAGACTACCAAATAAAGGATTAAAGGTTAACTAGGCACCAGTGGTACCAACACTGGCAAGCTTGACAGATAATGTTTGACTTTATCAAAGGCTTTTTGACATGCCTCATTCCACTCTTTGAGATTTTGTTTGCGAAAGAGCCAAAAGATAAGGTCACATTTGTTAGTGACCAAGGATATAAATCTAGTAATGTAGTTTAGTCTGCCCAAAAAGCTTTTCACTTCTTTTTGGGTTTGAAGTGGTGGCATATCTTGAATGGCTTTGACTTTGTCTGGGTCAACTTCAATCCTTTCTTAGCTCACTATAAAGCCTAAAAGCCTACCTGAAGTGACTCCAAAGGTACACTTGGTAGGATTTAATTTGAGTTGAAATTTTCGTAGCTATTCAAAATGTTTTTGAAGGTCTTGACATGCTCACCGTTTTTTGTTGACTTAGCAATCATGTTGTCCACATAAACCTTAATTTCTTTGGGCACTATGTCATGGAACAGGGCCACTGTGGCCTATTGATATATTGCCCCAGCATTTTTTAGTCTGAAGGGCATGACATTATAGCAAAATGTCCCCCACATGGTTTTGAAACTTGTTTTCTCCATTTCTTTGGACACCAGCTTGATCTGGTTGTAGCCCAAGAATCCATCCATGAAACAGAAAAGAGAATTCTTGGCCGTGTTGTCTACCAAAGTGTCGATGTAGGATAACGAGAAGTTGTCCTTGGGACTAGCTTAATTTAGATCCCAATAATCGATACACATTCGTACTTTGTCATCTTTCTTTGGGACTGGGACTATATTGGCAACCTATTCTAGATATTTAGAGACTTCAATAAACCCACATCAAACTACTTCTTGACTTCTTCTTTAATTCTGAAGAGCATTTCTGGCTTCATCCTCCTTAACTTTTATCAGATTGGTTTGCATCCATGCTTAATGGGAAACTTATGGACCATTATATCAGTGTTTAGCCCTAGCATGTCTTGATAAGACCAAACGAATACATCCCAATATTCCTAGAGTAGGTCTATCAGCTTGGTCCTAATTGTCAACTTTATTGAAGTTTTAATTTTAACCTCCTTTAGATCCTCTTGAGTACTTAGATTTATAACTTCTGTTGGGCCTTCATGGGGCATGATCTGCTTCTCCTCTTGCTCAACTAATCTTGAGAGGTCTAGTAGTATAGAGCTCTCTTCGAAATCATCTTCGGATCAACTTCACTAGTGTAAATTGACTGTTAGAAATCGATCTTCAACAACCCATTAGACACCTCCATATCATTATTGTCAGAACACCTAAAAGGGTCAAGAAATAAACATTGCAAAAGGTACACACACAACCAAGGGATTCAGATAAAAATGGAGACAAAAAAGTAATGGAGACAAAAAGGTTAAAAAGTTATATAGACACAGAACATGGAATGATATATACAAAAGTCATTTCATTGATAATGTTTAACAAATGTATCCATTACATAGGACACCTACCCACCTTCGGGTGACGGTAGGTAGGTTTTCCTTTCTTGACATTACATAAAAGGGATAGCAAAAGTGCAGGGGGTTTTATCATGACCCCATCATGAAAATCAGGTCTTAATGGAAGTACACGCATTTTATGGCTTGGTATCTTAGAGATAGAGGTTATGAAGTGCTCTATTTAAAATGACCAAGACATCTTTAGTCTCTCGCTCTTCTGGTTGGTTTGGATTGACTCGTCTTCCTGAACGAAATATCTCATGGAGAGATGGGAACATTGTTGGCTTCGATTCCCTCTCTCGACCCAATGATCGAGTCACCCTCAGGTTATGGATCATTCATTCCTGTTGCTTTCTTGACTGCATGTTAGCCTTGAATCCTAAGCCTCTTTTGTTAACTTGAGTGGTGACTTGTAGAGTTTGGGCCATCCTCTGCAGATTCTTACCAAGCCCTTTTCTAGCACGAGAACTTTTGCCAACGGTTCTTTTTAAGCCTAAGTGGGTACTCTTTGATGGGGTTCAACTATTAGCAATCCTTCTCCCATAAATGTTGCATTAACGAACTCGAAAAATTGGAAGGATGACTCTAGTACATCTTCATTAGGCTCTATGTAGATTTCTTTAGTGGAAGCAATGGTGATCATTTCTTCTTTAGCCTCAATGGTGACTACTTTGTCATCTATTAGAAATTTGAGCTTCTAACGGAGAGAGGATGGGATGGCCTTAGTGGATTGTATTAATGGCCTTCCTAATAGGCAGTTGTAAGATGGATTAATACCCATAACTTGAAAGTCAACTTCATATGTACATGGGCCTATCTTAAGCTGGATTGTGATATTTTCAATTATTCCACTACATGTTCCATCAAAAGCTCAGATTATGGTGTGGCTACACTTGTTGTTGGACTGATAGATAGGGAGTTTGCTTAATGTACTCATGGGCATAACATTAAAGGCTGACCCATTATCTATGAGTATTTTGGGCAAATGTGTCCCTTGCAATGGGTAGTGATATGCAGAGCTTTATTACTACCCCTGCCTCCGGGTGGGACTCACCATCGATGAAAGAGATATAATTATCGGCCATGATGTTGTTCACTAGGCAATCCAATTTGTCACGAAGATGTCTGATAGCACATATGCTTTGTTTAACACCTTCAGTAATGCATTTCAGTGAACCTCTGAATTACGAATCAAAGATAGCATAGAAATCTTTATGGGTTGTTTGCTTAACTAGTCTATGATGTAGTATTCACTATGCTTGATGAACTTGAGGAACTCTATGGCTTTTCTTTCACTCACTGCTTCCTTGACTTTCTTAGGCTCAAAATTTTTTGCTTGGGTAGAGTGGTACTGATGCTTGGAGATACATTAACTTTTTGTTTTTCTTGAGCTGAGGGAGCGTAACACCTACAGCTACAGGTTAGATGACTAACTCTAGATAGTTCCATTACAGCAGTTGTGGGAGTTAGTTCTCTGATCATTACTACCTGATTCTTATACTTTTATAGGACAGCTTTGTTGCTCTTATACGGGAATGGTTTAGGTACCTCCACAACTAACTTTGATATAGGTGT
>JAQSVH010210666.1:0-14955 GCA_029448705.1 Adansonia digitata
TAATCTTTTGTTTGACATGATTTTCAGGATTGTCTTATTTTTTTGAATAATCATTAGCTTAATAAAAATGGTAATACGAAAGTAAACAAAAACGTTTGCTCGTTTACCTGTCACACACTGCGCAATTGCATGTGCATTAGTGTCCCGCCAAATTCCATGGCGTGGTTATAACCCAATCATTAGGAGGAAGTAAGCTATCTGCGTTCATGAGTAACCCTCTGCATAAGCATGGCAATAACTTCCTGGATGTAAATTACCTATGTCTCTCGTGAGTAACTCTCCGTATTTTCATAGGGAAATACATCTAACGAATCGAACCCGTTTCGCCAAACCCATGATGGGTTTAGGATCGGGGTCCCTCAACTATCGTTACCAGATGGAAGAGCAATTCGGATACCTGTTTAGGCGTCAACTTAAACCTCATATAGTGAGCCGTATGAGTTACACCATGTCAAACCATACTGGAACGCTGCTAGAATACCCAGAGAATAGGGTCACTCGGGGAAACATGCCTAGCCTTTACTCCTAATTACCACAATTATGTAGGTGACAATGAGTATATAATTGTCACCCGCATTTGTATTTTTATCATTTATCAAGACATGCCGTTGTGCTACCCGAACGATGGCTAACCTTTGTATAAATAAGTGACGGTGAACAAAAACCATTATTCACAATGTCTTATATTGTAAACCGTTATGCTATCTGAGTCATGGCTTAATGCGCCTCTGCACTAATGGTGATGGACGAATATTGCTACTGGTCATTTTTTTAACAAAATAAAATATAGCATCACCTCACGAAGGGCAGATTGCATCTTTGCATATGTTGAAATGCTGGACGTCTCTCGTCTCGGCACCTTGGCTGAGATGTTTGTTTTTTTTTCTTCTCTTATGATGTTCTTAAATTTTTATTACATTTGTCTCCTATATGTTTTACTAACTCATTTTCTCTTTGTTTGTGTTTTGGTGCATGCATCATTTTATCATAACCATCATGACAATCATCATTTTGGGACAATTGCTCTGGTTCAATGTTCAGCAAAGGGCATCATTTATGGAGCAATAGCTTATCTCCACTATCGAGTCTTGTGAAAATGTTAAAACTTGGTCAGAAGCTCGCCAACGTCTGGATGAGGGCATCTTAAAGTCTGACTACATCTCAGAAATGCATGAAGAGGTCAAGATCAGCTTTCGTCAGAATAATTGTCAGGAACTGAAGCACATTTGCGACAATTGGTACAGCGACATGAGAGAAGCCTTGGCTAAAAAGTACGGGGATATAGCTCTCTTACTTCAAGTTCAGTTGGATGATGGCTTGTTGTGAGCAGCGGCACAGTTTTGGAATCTAGCCTACCGATGTTTCACCTTCAACCAACAAGATTTAGTCCTTACCATTGATGAGTACACAGCCCTACTCAACATAGAAAAGGCCAAGTCAGATCGAATTTACTACAAAGCTCTAACACCTCCTCCGTTCAAGAAAAGGTTCTTGGAGTCACAGAAGCATGGGTTAATAGTCATGTCAAAGTAAAAGGGAGTAGAGAATGCATCTCTTGGGCCAGCTTGAAAGTGGTAATCATGAATCTTTCTGATATAAAGAAAGCTCAAGATGTCTACGCTTTGGCAATTTATGGGCTCGTTATATTCCTAAAGACTTTGGGTTATGTAGAGGCAGCAGTCATAGATTTTTTTTTGCACCTATGTTGCAAATCAACCCTGCTTCAATCATCATCGCCGAAACCATCCATGCCCTTAGTTTTTGTAAAAGGACGGGAATGGGAAGGTTTATTGGGTGCACCTTATTACTCCAGATATGGCTCCTAAGTCATCTTTGTGTTAGGAAAGGAAGAGTTAAGCAAAATTTTTTCTTCAAGATCAATCCTCTTTCCATGGCATTAGAGGAAGAATGTCATCAAGTTAAGACAGAAAAGCATTAGGTGGAGGAATTATGAAACGTCAAAGAGGAAGAAATCATGTGGAGAGCCCCATGGGTGTTCCCTCAATCGATTGTGTACAGATATGGAGACTACACTTGTGTGCCACTCCTGGGACTATAGGGAAATACTAGTTATGCTCTTCTTTTAGTGTTGCGTCAGTTCTAGTGCCAGCAATTCATCCTATTCCTTGAAGATTTGGGACATTGGGGTTTTGAGTATGGGGAGCCCAATTATAAAGCGAAAGTTCAGTTAGCTTTCTAAGCTTGGAAGGATATCCATTGTATGGAAAGATATTAGAGAGGAAGCCCCACCACGCCTGGATACGAAGAATGAAGACTTCGTTGTATCAATGATCCCTTACCACCACCCAACTTTGGGGTACTGTAAATACCAATAGAAGAACCGCCTCTTGAGATCGAGCTACTTAGGAGGGAGTTTGAATGAGAAAAGGCATCTTTCGCCATAGAAATCTCTCGACTTAAAGAGGAAAATGGCCAGTTAAAGATGTACATCTATCTTAGGAGTGGTCAAATGGATCGAGTTGTTAAAGAAAATGATCGCTTTAAAGATGACCTTGAGAGCCTAACTAAGGATTATGCGACACTTCGAAAAGCTAACAAGTCTTGGCGCATTGGCAAGACATCAGTTGAATGGGAAGCGAAAGTTGCCACTCTTATAACAAACTGAATCAGCGAAAAGAGGAAGTCAGAACAGGCAAAGTGAAGTTCATGAGGGCACGTGCTCTTGCTTCCACCTACTAGCGAAAGAATCAAAGACTCAAGGCCCAAATTCGAGATACGAAAGCCACCAGGGTTAAAAATGAAGCCCTGGTTCACAAAATTCGAGAGTTAAAATCATCTCTTCAAGATTATTAAGGTCATATCAATGAACTAACAAAGGCTTCCAAGCAACGCGAACTAGATTGGCAAGCGACAATCGAGCAAGTACGTCTGAACTACTAAGAACAACATCAACACCTCACTCAACAAGTTCAGATGGCTCAGTGAGAGGTGGATGACATGATTGAAGTAGGTCAGTCTATAAGGCCAGACATCACACCTGTTGGAGATCGTGAGCAATGACTTTTGGGTTTCCTTGATTTAGTGATTACACAATGTAATCATGTTAGATACTTTCAGATGTAATCATGTCGTAACAGAAAAACCGCTTTTTTATGACTCTATGAATGATGTTATTGATGAAGCTATTCTAAGAATTAATTATCTCCAATGCATATGCACATTTAATTTCATCATATTTTTTCATTGCACTTGCATCAATCATTCATTATCTTAACTCATAATCGTATCATGAATGCTCATCAATAAATACATTTTAAAAAGAAGTCTAATACAGGAATTGGGCTATAAAAGTGGCAGGGATTTTGAGATCAATCAGGAACAGGGAACCTTACATCACGCACTACGACAACACACGATGCCATAAGCAAATCATGGAGAGTGATCATGAAGCTCTTATTGAGCGACTTGAGCTAATGGTCAAGGAATCATAAGACCAGATGCTCCATCAGCAAAATGAAATGCAAACTCAGATAGCGAGACTTATGGAACTAATGACAGCTTTTATGAGAGAAAAAGGACAAGCCAGCACTACTGAAACAAGGAATAATCCTCCCAATGGTGAAAGTCCCCCTGCCAATAATCTAGAACCTGCCCAAAGGGAAACTAGATAAGAACAACGGCCTGCTCCTACACCTGTCGCTCTGGCTCCACTGATCATCTACCTTAATCTTATTACGGCAGGTTAATTCATTCCTGATACTCAAGGGATGAATGCGAGAGTCTCATCAGTAGATCCAATAACTCTTGACCATGAGGAACCGAAGAAAACAGAAGGTCAAAAGTCTACCATAACTATGGAAGAAGTGAACAAATTCCAACTACTAGAAAAATGCCTCCAAGCTATCGAGGGGAGTGATAGTTCAGAGCTTTTGATGCATAATCATTATCTTTGATGTCCAACCTTGTCATTCCCTTGAAGTTCAAAGTCCTAGAGTTCAAAAAGTTTAATAGAACCACCAACCCTTCTGTCTATGTTCAAATGTACCTACAAAAGATGGCTGGGTATGAGAAAGATGAAAAGCTTCTTATCCATTGCTTCCAACATAGCCTCATTGGGGCAGTAGCTCGGTGGTATATCGAGCTAGATAATGTAAAGATCCAATCATGGGCTGATTTGGCTAAGGCTTTTCTGAATCAATACGAGCACGTGCCAGATTGGGCAGCAAATTAACTTTCTTTGATGAATTTTCAGAAGAAATCCACCGAAAGCTTCAGGCAATATGCCCAAAGGTGGAGAGAGGAAGCGGCCATAATCTAGCCTCCTCTTATAGAAAAAGAGATGGCAATCACTTTCGTCCACACCTTACACGCCCCTTATTAAGAGAAGCTCATAGGAAATGCCATAAAAAAATTTACAAACCTCGTCCTCTTTGGGGAAATGATTGATGCAGCCATTAAGAGTGGTAGAATATCGGTCGGAGAAACTTCTAGATCAAGCAAAAAGCCTATGGCTAGTAAAAAAAAGGAAGAAGAGGCCAATGCTATAAATTATGCTACCTCATCTCAGCTGAAACGACGTCAAACACCCAACCCTTACTACCCAAGCACGCTGATTCTTACCCTATCACCATACCCCCTCAGCCAGTTAATGCCATAACCTACAACCCATCATTCACAATCCCATCCAACCCACCACAAAGCTATCCTTCATAAGTTCACCAAAGTACCAATCGAGAGACCAATAATGCATTTGGCCATCGAGGTGCAAATCAATAAAGACAACATTTTGATCTTATCCTTATGACCTATAAAGAACTCTACCAGACCTTGCTTCAAAATCATTTAGTGGCCCCAATCTATGTCCCAGAAAAGAAGCTACCTTACCTGCCATGGTACAACCCTAACGCCCACTGTGAATACCATGTCGGGGCAGCAGGACATGAGATTGAAAACTGCATATGTTTCAAATGAAATGTGCAAAATCTAATTAACTCAAAAATCTTGTAGTTCGGGATGAACCAGGGACCAAATGTTGCTGCCAATCCTTTACCAAACCATACTGAGCCAGTTGCAAACATGATCAACATTGAGAACAAACATGAAGTAAAGGTAAGCATAGAGGATCTAAGGATGCCAATGTTCTCGGTCTAGAAAACATTGATTCAGGTCAGGTTGCTTAAAGCAAAAAAATTGGAAGGTAATCTCGACAACTAATATGGCTTCCATATAGTTGTAGGTCATACCGTACAAACATGCAAGGAGTTCAGGTCCATGGTTCAAAGAATGATGAATAAAGGCTAGATAGAATGCTATCATGAGATCACACCTGCTGCTGAATCTATCAATATGATAGGAGATGAAACCACGAAGCCACCTTGTGGGAGACATCGACCGCTCATTCTTTATGGCAAGTCAAGTTCTGAGGTCAGTTCTTTGACACCGACACCAAAATTGGTTGTAGAAGTACCTAAACCATTCCTGTATAAGAACAACAAAGTTGTTCCATGGAAATATGAGAATCAGGTAGTGATGATCGAAAAACTAACTCCCTCAACTACTACAATGGAACTATCAGGAGTTAGTCATCTAACTCGTAGCAGTAAGTGTTATGCTCCCCAGCTCAAGAAAAATAGAAGGTTAATGCATCTTCAAGCACCAGTACCACTCAAATCCAAGCAAAGAATTTTGAGATTGAAAAAGTCAAGGAAACAGCGAATGAAAGAGAAGCCACAGAGTTTCTTATGTTCATTTAGCATAGTGAATATTGTATTGTGGATCAGTTAAGCAAGCAACCCATCAAAATTTCTGTGCTATCTCTGCTTCTTAATTTAGAAGTCCACCGAAATGCATTACTGAAGGTGCTAAATGAAGCATATGTGCCCTCAGATGTCCCTGTGGACAAGTTGGATCGATTGGTGAACAACATCATGGCCAATAATTACATTTCCTTCACTGATGATGAGATCCCACTTGGAGGCAGGGGCAGTTATAAGGCTTTGCATATCACCACCCATTGTAAGGGACACATTTTGCCTAAAGTACTTATAGACAATGGGTCGGCCCTTAATGTCATGCCTATGACTACATTAAGCAAACTCCCTGTCGATCAGTCTAACATCAAAAGTAGTCACACCATAGTTCAAGCTTTTGATGAAACATGTTGCAGAGTAATTGGAAATATCATAATTCAGCTCTAGATAAGCCTATGTACATATGAAATGGACTTTCAAGTTATGGATATTAATCTTTCTTACAACTGCCTATTGGGAAGACCATGGATACACTCCACTAGAGCTGTCCTGTCCTCTCTCCATTAGAAGCTCAAATTTGTGATAGATGATAAAGTAGTCACCATTGGAGCAGAAGAAGAAATGATCACCACTGTTTTCACCAAGGATATTTATATAGTGCCTAATGAAAATGCATTAGATTCATCATTCCAATCCTTCGAGTTTGTCAATACAACATTTATGAGAGAAGGATTGCCAATAGTCAAACCCCATTTGTCAAAAAGTACCCACTTGGGTTTAAAAATGATTATTGACAAAGGTTCCTATGCTGGAAAAGGGCTTGGCAAAACTTTGCAAGGGATGGCCCAAGCCTTACAGGTCACTACTCAAGCTAACAAAAGAGCTTTAGGATTTAAGGCTAATGCGCACTCAAGAAAGTTGCAAGAAAAGAGGACCTGTAACCAGGAGATGACACGATCATTAGGTAAAAAAGAAGAGTCAAAGTCGACAATGTTTCCATCTCTCCATGAGATATTTTGTTTGGGAGGGCAAATTAATCCAAGCCAGTCGAAAGAGCAAAGGCCAAAGATGTCTTAGTCATCCTAAACAGAGCATTTAACAACCTCTATCTCCAAGATACCGAGCCATAAAATTTGTGTCCTTCCACTAGGATCGGATTTTAATAACGGGGTCATGATGGAAGCCCTTGCACTTTTTGTGTCCCTTTCATATAATGTCAAGAAATAAAAACTACATGTCCTCTCCCAAAGGCAGATGGGTGTCGTATGTAAGGGACATTTTTATCAAGCATTCTCAATAAAATGACTTTCGCATATATTATTCCATATTCTGTATCACTTTTCAACCTTTTTGTCTTCATTACTCTTTTGCCTTTATTTTTATCCAAATCCTTTAGTTGTGTGTGTGCCTTTTGCAATGTTTATTTCTTTGCCCTTTCAAGCGTCCTTACTATAGTGACATGGATGTGTTCGATAGGTCTTTGAAGATCGATTTTGAACAGTCAATTGGCACTAGCAAAGTTAATCATGAAAAAGATTTTGAGGAAAGCTTTGTACCACCAGATCTCTTGTGATTAGTTAAGCAAGAGGAGAAGCAGATCATGACCTATAAAGACCCAACAAAAGTAATAAATCTGGGTACTCAGAAGGACCAAAAGGAGGTTAAAATCAAAACCTCAATAACGTCAACAATTAGGGCCAAGCTGATATATCTACTTCAGGAATATCAAGATGTATTCACTTGGTCATACTAAGACATGCTAGGAATAGACACTGATATAGTAGTCCATAAGCTTCCCATCAAGCCTAGATGCAAACTAATCCGGCAAAAGTTAAGGAGGATGAAGCCAAAAATGCTCTTCAAAATTAAAAAGGAAGTCAAGAAGCAGTTGATGCAGTGTTTATTGGAGTAGCCAAATATCCATAATGGGTTGCCAATATAGTTCCAGTCCCAAAGAAAGATGGCAAGGTACGAATATGTATTGATTATCGGGATCTAAATTGAGTTAGTCCCAAGGATAACTTTTCGCTACCCCATACCGACACTTTGGTAGACAACACGACCAAGAATTCTCTGTTCTCTTTCAGGGATGGATTCTCAGGCTACAACCAGATTAAGATGGCACCCGAAGGCATGGAGAAAACAACTTTTATAACTATGTAAGGGATATTTTGCTATAATGTCATGCCTTTCAGACTCAAAAATGCTGGGGCAACCTATCAGCGGGCCATGGTAGCCCTATTCCATGACATGATGCATAAAGAAATTGAGGTCTACGTTGATGATATGATTGCCAAGTCAATGAAAGAAGATGAGCATGTCACAGACCTTTAGAAACTTTTTGAACAGCTACGAAAATTTTAACTCAAATTAAATCCTGCCAAGTGTACCTTCGGAGTCATTTCGGGTAAGCTTTTAGGCTTTATAGTCAACGAAAAAGGGATCAAAGTTGACCTGGACAAAGTCAAAGTCATTTAAGATATGCCACCACCTTAAACCCAAAAAGAAGTGAGAAGCTTTTTAGGGAGACTGAACTATATTGCTAGATCAATATCCTAGCTTACTGACAAAGGTGACCCTATCTTTCGGCTCCTTCACAAACAAAATCTAGGAAAGTGGAATGAGGCATGTTAAGAAGCTTTTGATAAAGTTAAGCATTATCTATCAAGCCCACCAGTGTTGGTGCTACCGGTGCCCAGTCGACATTTAATCCTTTACTTAGCAGTCTTTGACAAGTCTATGGGCTGTGTATTAGGATAGCCTGACAAGTCAGGATAGAAGGAACAAGCAATCTACTACTTAAGCAAAAAGTTTACAGAATACGAGTGCAATTACTCCGCAGTCAAGAAGTTATGCTGTGCTTTAGTATGGGCAGCCAAAAGACTTAGGCAGTACATGCTGTATCACACTACATAGTTGATCGCAAGGCTCGATCCTATCAAGTATCTATGTGAAGCCCCTGCACTGTCAGGAAGGCTAGCTAGATGGCAAGTCTTGCTTCTGAATATGACATTGCTTATGTTAGTCAAAAGGCCATCAAGGGTAGTGCAATAGCTGACTTTTTGGCAAGTCGAGCGGTAGATGACTATGAACCCCTAAATTTTAACTTCACGATGAGGATCTAATGTGCATTTCTAATCAAGAAGACGCTTACAACCAAGATCAATCCTGGAAGATGTATTTTGATGGAGCATCAAATGCTCTAGGACATGGAATTGGGGCAATATTGATGTCACCCGATGGGAGCCATTATCCATTCACAGCAAGTCTAAATTTTGACTGCACGAATAATATCACAGAATATGAAGCTTGTGTCATAGGGCTTCAAGCAGTCATCGAGAGGAATATCAAGATATTATGAGTGTTCGATGATTTGACCTTAGTCATCTACCAATTGAAGGGAGAGTGGCAAACTCACGATGCCAAGCTGATGCAGTATGGGAAGCTGATAGCAGAACTCAAGAAAAAATTTGGTGATATTAGTTTCCGACACTTACCTCAAGAAGAGAACTAAGTAGCTGATGCTTTGGCTGCATTATCATCCATGTTTAAAGTTAACCAGGAGTCAGACGTTGCTCCTATCTAGATGAGCATTTGCACAACTCTAGTTCATTGTCATAGCATCAAAAAAGAGAATGATGACCTACCGTGGTACTATGACATCCTTTGTTACATCAAGGATCAACAATATCCCAAACAGGCAACCGAAAATGATAAGAGAACTATCAGAAGGCTGGCTATGGGATTTGTTCTCGATGGAAAAATCTTGTACCAAAGGGGCCACGATCAAGTATTGCTCAGATGCATTGATACTCTTGAAGCCAAAAAGATCCTAGAAGAAGTTCATGAAGGGATTTGTGGCACACATGCTAGTGGACATCAGATGGCCCAGCAAATCATGAGAGCAGGTTATTACTGGTTGACCCTCGAAAGAGTCTGCATCAATTATGCTCAAAAATGCCATAAGTGTTAAATCTATGTTGACAAGATCCATGTCCCTCTGATGCCACTTCACGTCACGATAGCCCCATGACCTTTCTCCATGTTAAGGCATGGACGTGATCGGGCCAATCACCCCCAAAGCTTCTAATGGGCATCATTTTATCTTAGTAGCAATCAACTATTTCACTAAATGGGTGGAGGCTGCCTCATATGCTAATGTCACTAGATCGATCATTTATAGGTTTGTCAGTGAGACATCATCTGTAGATATGGCCTTCCAAACCAAATCATTACAGATAACGCAAGCAACTTAAATAATAAAATGATGCAAGCAGTTTGATCACAGTTAAAGATCCAGCACCATAATTATGTCCCTTATCGCCCAAAGATGAATGGGGTAGTCAAGGCAATGAACAAAAACATCAAAAGAATAGTTAAGAAATTGGTCGAGACCTATAAAGACTGGCTTGAGAAGCTATTCTTTGCACTTTATGCCTATCGGACCTCAGTTCGCACTTCCACGGGTGCTACTCCATTTTCTCTTATCTATGGGATGGAAGCTGTTTTGCCTATTGAAGTCGATATCCCTTCTCTTAGAGTCTTAATGGAAACCAAACTTGAAGAAGCTGAATGGGTCAAGAACAGATATAACCAGCTCAACCTCATTGAGGAAAAATGCATGAAGGCCATTTGCCATGGTCAAATGTATCAAAGATGAATGATCAGAGCACATGACAAAAAGATGCGTCCATGACAATTTCACCCAGGTGAATTGGTATTGAAGAAGATCCTCCCAATTCACAAAGACATGCAGGGCAAATGGATCCCTAATTGGGAAAGACCATTTGTCGTGAAGCAAGCCTTCTCTGGAGGGGGCCTAATCTTGTTAGAAATGGACGACAATGTCTTGCCTAACCCAGTCAACTCAGATTTTGTTAAAAAATATTATACGTAGAAGGCAAAAATCTGAAAAGGCATCTTTAAAAAAAACAAAAACAAATAAAAAAAACAACAACAACAACGAAAAAAACAAAGAAAAATAAAAAAATAAAAAAACAACAAACAACCAGAAAAAACAAAAAGGGGTCTAGATGAAAATCCGAAAAGAGCATCTAGGCAACCAACCCAACTACATTTGAAAACCCGCAAGGGCAACTGGAGAGGATTAATCTTAATGGGGCGTGAATCGAGAACACCCACATGATAATGCAAAGCAATCCTAGAGATTTTTCGAAGATCAGCTCATGCTAGGCGTATTCATTGTTCGAGAAGGATTCTGAAAAGTACCTAAAGAACATCAATGTCATGATTGTCAGAGGCATCTTTCGCCCAAAAGATCATCTTTTTTGCTACTTTATCAATTACTCGTCAAATAGTATATTGAGTTATGTCTCTTTGTTATCATAAATAAATATTACCTTGTTTCTTTTGACCCCTGTACAATCCATGTTGCACTTGTCATTTTGTTGATAATGTTTGATAATTGACTGAAATACACATCAGGATATCGTGACATTACATCAAAAGGAAAAGAAAAGCATAGGGAGTTCTACTTACACCCCAATCATCAATATTATGCACTTGTCACGTCCAAACACCCATTCGGCATGACTATACACTAAACCATTTCTTGCTTTCACAAGTCTTATCTCAAGAAAACCCATTTTAGGCTAACCAAAAAAATTAACCCATGCATTCTATCAGAATCCTATCAAAACCAGAGACATCAACCTAATCAGTCAAATATCTCCAAATTGTTCACAATGCCTTCCATTTGTCAGAAAAATGATTAAGCCTCCCGAATCGAGAAATGCAATAGTCCAAGTTCTTAAGACTAAACTTTTGGTCATATCCCCAATAGAGCTAGGACAACCTACAATCCCTAGCAGGATGAGGAAGATTCTCATCCATAGTCGCATCAAAGACAAATCACCATCCCTATGAGAGTTTAAATGACATACAAGGAGAATTACGGTCATCTTCCGTATTAGACTTCACATCATATAATCATGATAGTATTCCACATCATGCATTCACATTACCATCATATATCATTTCTGCAATATCACTTCAAGCCAGGTTTGCTGAACCTCTAAGGAATTCCCAGTAAGAACTCAAAGCTTTGCAAACCAAGTTTCATACAAGTAAGGTCCTTCTCTTCTCACCACCTCATGTCAAAAGTGCTAATGGCAAAAAATTATTGTCTAGAAACTATCATCAAAAACTTCTATCAAGAACATTCGTCAAAAGCTTTGTCAAGATTTTTTTGCATAAACTAGTGCCAAAACCTTTTGCATCAAGAAATTTTATCATGAACTTCTAAAAGCTTGTAGTATAAGTTTTATTGAAAACTTTGATGCCACAAGTTAGTGGCACCTTTTTTAAAGCCCATAAGTTATGGCACTCTTTCAAAAGCCCACAAGTCGTGGCAACCCTTTAAGCCCACAAGTTAGTGGCACCCTTTTTAAAGCCCCCAAGTCATGGCACTCTCTCAAAAGCCCATAAGTCATGGCACCCCTTAAAGCCCATAAGTCAGTGGCACCCTTTTCAAAGCCCACAAGTTAGTGGCACCTTTTTAAAGCCCACAAGTTGTGGCACTCTCTCAAAAGCCCATAAGTCAATGGCATTTTTTTAAAGCCCACAAGTTGTGGCACCCTTTTTAAAGCCCGCACAAGCTGACGGCACCCAATTTAAAGCCCGCATAAGCTAGCAACACCTGAGTCAAAGCCCACATGAGCTGGTGGCACCCAAGTCTAAGTCAAAGTCTGCATAAACTGGCGGCACCCGAGTCAAAGCCCACATGAGCTGGTGGCACCTAAGTCTAACTCAAAGCCCACACGAGCTGGTGACACTCGAATCAAAGCCCACATGAGCTGGTGGCACCTAAGTTTAAGTCAAAGTCTGCATAAATTGGCGGCACCCATCAAAAATCACGTTGCTCCATACCTGTCTAAGGGGGTCAAACCTTAGAAAACTTAACACCCTAATGTTCTAGAAGTGTCTGTCTGCCCTGGAAAAAATAGTGTCTATTTGTCTTTGCCCTGTTCCTGATTCTTAGCAACGGTCAAAGAAGGGCAACTGTAGACACCTTATTTTGTCTGGGCTAATTTTTAACAATCTGAAGCATGGACGTAAGAGGGGGCGATGATCGCCGGGCAATAAAAAAGTATTTTAAGGATGTCAAGAAGGCCTAAGGATCATATCAATGGTAAATGCAAAGATGTGGCATTAAATGATGTAGTCCAAGGTATTCGGAGATAAAAGATATGAAAAAATTCATAATTTTAGTTGAATGTATCAATACATGGTTCTCATGTATCGATACAATGCTCTAACGTGCCAAAAATTTGAAATGTCCCCATTTGCATTGATACAATATGTAGATGTATCGATACATAAGTCTCTGTATCGATACAGGACCTCATGTATCGATACTAGACCATGCCAGGACCAAAACATGTATTTTGTAAAAGAATGTATCGATACATATCAACATGTATTGGTATAGTGGTTCATAGTATCGATACAATGGTTCATAGTATCGATAGATTGATCATTGTATCGATACAATGTTCATTGTATCGATACACACAAAGTTTTTAGACCAAATGTATCGATACATTATGCAATGTATCGATACATACAGGCCATTTTCATGGTCCGGGTATTTTTAACTCGTCCACCATTGATCCAAAACTCGATTTTTACTCATTTCTTTGCATAAGGAAAGATTAAAACACATATCAGATTATGAATTTAGACTTTTGAATTAATCATAACATCTTTTTGAAGTCTAAATTGGATCAAAAAAGGGCCAATATCGCATGATCACCCTATTCCATAGCTTGTTAACCAACATCACCATTAGCCACCCTATTTGCTGGAAAAACATTTCGGCATTTAATCCAGCCACCCTATGCACATTACATTGGCAGCAAGTTGCTTCCTACAGCCACCCTATAGCCACTATGCTGACATCACCTTGTCCCCCTTGAGAAATAGCCAAAAACACCTCCAATTTAGTTCCAAAAGGCTGGTATAAATGGACCACTTCTATCTCAGAAGAAAAAGCATTAGATTCCAGCTCATTTACATTTCCAAAAACACATTCATACACCAAGAAAACCAAATCCCGTAGATCTTCATCTATCACCCAAAAGGAGCCCTAAAACACTTACTTTCAACCACTGCACATGCCAAAAATCACCTTTATCCATACCAGAATCAAAACCTCATTATATCTCTCTTTTTCTTACTTGTTAACAAAAAGGAAGAGAGGGAAATTCAAGCCATCTCTGCTGCTCTAACTGTTTGGCTGAAAATTGAAGTTTTATTGGTATAGCTTCTCACTTTACCATTTTCATTTTCTATTTTTCAGCACCTTCATCATTGTAGTGAGCTCTCCATGTTTCTATCACCCTTTTAGGATTATCATGCATTATTATGGCTTTTGATTGTGGTAGTTTAGGATTTGGATGCTTTAATGCTCTCTTTTTGTGCAAAATGCCTCATTTCATCCTCATTGGTTTGATTTCTTTTACTTATGCATTTTGTGCCATATCCATGCATTTTGTTGTCCTTAATCCATGTTTGAATCATTAGCCTAAAACATTTCAAGCACATTTATACATTAACTTGCTTGAATCATTATCATTTTTAGCATTCATAACATTTTCTTGTCAAAGTGCATAACACTTTTTTTGTCTAGGCCATTAGTAAAATTAGCATCTACATTCATGTTATGTGCCATCCCCTTGTACGTTTGTTGTCAAAATGCATATTTGATGGCTGATAAAAATTATTTTTGAAACCCCTTAAGCCAAGCATGCTAACCTCAACCAATGAGGATTAGCATAGACTTAGCATTTTTCTTGAAGCTACCAAAATATCTTGGGGAAAATTAAAATTTCTAGATTTGGAATCTTGGTTAAACAAGCTCAAATCTTTTGATTTTGAAATGAAAATGGTTTTACAATCATTCACTAAATGTTTGTGCCTTTTTTTCCTTAAGTCAAAACCTTGAATGGTATGATCAACGGATTGTTTCATCATCCCAAACTACTTCAGGGCTGTGCAAATGAGTTCGTGATGCTCATTCCACTCTTTCCCTTTAGTCATAGGCATTCGAACGTCAATGACTCGAGTTTGGACCCATAGACATAAAAAATGAGAAATATCCCCTGCTTTGCCTTGTCCCTCACTGGTAGCACTGCTGTTACAAATTGAAAAATTATTTTAAAATCCCAAATGATTTTCAGTGAATTTTATGATATTTTTCTCAGAAAGTGTGTCAAAATACCTT
>JAQSVH010210709.1:0-14952 GCA_029448705.1 Adansonia digitata
CCCGGACAAAATAAGGTGTCTACAGAAGGCGATAATGCTTTGCAATAAATCCAATCAAACTTAGCCTTTTCTATGTTGAGTAGAGCTGTGTATTCATTAATGGTAGGGACTAAATCTTATTGATTCAAGATGAAACATCGATAGCCCGGATTCCAAAACTGTGTCGCTACTTGCAATAAGCTATCATCCAACTAAACTTAAAGTAACAGAGCTATATCCTCGTACTTTTTAGTGAAGGCTTCTTTCTCATTGTTATCCCAACTGTCCCAAATGTGCTTCAATTCCCGACAATTATTTTGACAAAAACTGATCTTGACCTCTTCATGCATTTCTTAGACATAGTTGGGCATTAAGATGTCCTCGTCTTGACGTTAGCAACCTTCTGACCATGTTTTAACATTTTCAAAGGACTTGATAGTGGAGATAAGTTGTTGCTCCATAAATAATGCCATTTGCTAAACACTAAACTAGAATAATTGTTCCAAAATGATGATAATCATGATAGTTATAATGAGATAATGCATGCACCAAAAAACACAAACAAAGGGAAAGTAAGTTAGTTGAACATATAGGAGACAGATGTAAAGAAATAAAGAACTTAAGAACATCATAACAAAATATTCATAACATGTCTCAGCCAAGGTGGTGATACGAGAAACAGGCAATGCCAGAATGCAATTTGTCCTATATGAGGTGATGCAATATCTTATTTTGATGGAAAAAATCAACTAATAGTAATATTAGTTTATTACCACTAGTGCCGATGCACTTTAAACCGTGACTCGAATAGCATAACGACATATAGCATAAGACATTACGAATGATGGCTTTTGCTCACCATCACTTATTTAGACAAAGATTAGCCATCGTTTGAGCAGTTTGATGACATGCCTTGATAAATGATAAAAATGCATATCCGAGTGACAATTGTATACTTATTGTCACCTACATAATTATGGTAATTAAGAGTAAAGGTTAGGAATGTTTCCCTAAGAAACCCTATTGTCCAAGTATTTTAGCAGTGTTTTAGTATGGTTTGACATGGTTTTGATTGCAGGGCTCACTATATGAGGTTTAGATTGACGCTTAAATAAGGGTTCGAATTGCTCCTCCATTCAATAAGGACAACTAAGGCACCCCGATCCTAGGCCCATAATGGGTTTGGCAAAAAAGGTTCGATCTGGTGGATGTATATCTCTATGTAAATGCGAGGGTTACTCACGAGAGACATAGGTAATTTACATCCAAAAAGTTATTCCCATTCCTATGCAGAGGGTTACTCATGAAGACAAATAGCTCACTTCTCCTAATGATTGGGTTATAATCACGCCATGGAGTTTGGCAGGACTCTAATGCTCATGCAAGTGCGCAATGTATGACGGGGAAACGATCAAACCTTTTTGCTTACTTTCGTATTACCATATTTATAAAACTGATGATTATTCAAAAATAAGACAATCTTGAAAATCATGCTAAACAAAAGATTAGTTGACAAAATGAAAAAACGTTCATAGTTAAATAATGATCAAAGATCTAAGGAACCAGGAACCTAGCAAGACACGGCTAGTTATTGGCCTAACTCTCTATACTCTCCCTTGCGGAGTCACCAAGTTGTCACAACGTGCCCTAGGGTGGATCCTCGTGGATCTATGGGTGCATACAACTTAAAATATTTTTTTGACTTGGAAATGTCTTCTTGACCGAGAATTTTCCATCGCGATGTGATGAGAATAAAGAAGGATAGATTCTCGACTTATGATATGGTTGTCTCGGATAACCATTATGAAATAGTCAACGCTTGGAGTCGCCATCGATCATTTTTAGGCTAGGCATGATCAAATGCCTATTGAAACCTATGTCTTGAGTTACAAAACTCGAAACATTAATTTCGTGGTCTACGTAGTACAAATATTCGCCATTTGGGTTCAGGAGTTGGGTACGCACGATGAGGCATGAACTTTTTTACGATGCCTGAAATCGGTACCTTACTAGTTATGTCTTATCTTAATTTTGATTCTTTCAATCTTAACTCGTTACTATTTCGATATAACCTTTTTTTAATGCGTGAATTTTATAGAAATACAAATCTTGGTTTTGATGAAAAAATTTAATCTCATACACACCCCAGAGAGATGGAGAATATAAAGATTTTTAATAAAAATGACCTTTGGATTTTACTTTGAAAAATGGAATACACCACATTGGGCATTGAAGAGATACCTATACGGAACATTACCTTTAGTTTTACTTAAAATGATTTGAAAACATGAATGCAAATAATCATCACAAAAAAATCATGTTAGTAAAGCAATGAATAAACCAATATAACATGGACCATTCAATGTAATGATAAAGAAAAGAGATGGACTATTGGAATTTATCTCATAATTGACATCGATTATCTGGGAATAACAAATCGATGATTTTTTAGATGTATCTGGGTTCCTTGATTGAACATGGTTTTTTTGACGTTCACAGAAGTCTAAGAAGGAGAAAATTTTAATTGTAGTTAAAAGATAAGGTTAGAGTATCCCCTTGGAAAGATAAGGTTAGAGTATCCCCATGGATGGTAAATAACTTTGGCAAAAAAAGATTTTTAAATCTTGATAATTTTGAAAAATAAGGTTAAAGTATCCCCTCAGAAGGTCAAGGTTAGATAACCCAATGGATGACAAATAATTTTGACAAAGGAAGATTTTTAAATCTTGACAATTTTAAAAAACAGGGTTGGAGCATCCCCCTAGAAGGTTAGGGTTAGAGTATCCCCGTGGATGACAAACAAGTTTTACAAAGGAAGATTTTTAAATATTGACAATTTTGAAAAGTGAGGTTGGAGTATCCCCTCGGAAGGTTGGGCTTGGAGTATCCTCGCGGATGATAAATAATTTTGACAAAGGAAGATTTTTAAATCTTAATAATTTTGAAAAATGGGGTTGGAGTATCCACTCAGAATGTTGGGGTTGAAGTATCCCCGTGGATGACAAATAATTTTGACAAAAAATCTTGATAATTTTGAAAAATGGGGTTAGAATTTCCCCTCGGACAGTCGAGGTTGGAGAATCCTCAAAAGTGACTATCTGGCACTCTTTAGAGAAGTCGAGTTGGAAAACTTAGGTTGACAAAAGTTTGTGATTTAGAAAATGAGTGAGCATTTTGATGACTTTTGGCAAAAGAAATTATTATGAATAAGGATGGTAAAGATGTAAAATATATTTGTGCATTGATACGAGCCTATGGAAGGTCAAAGCATGTTCTCGAGGTTAATCAGGGTGATATGGTGACATTCAAATGTCTGAAGATGAAGCTTGGGAAAATAACTCAATTTTGACCATAACTAAAAATAGGGGATACCATCATGCAATCTCGCTTCCTGAATTTATTATGGATTGGTTTGAAGGCTTTAGAGGATGGACAAGATACCGTCAGAAAGGTAACTTGATGAGGGTCAATCTAAAAATATTCCTAATATCCAAAAAAATCACTTTCCAGGGAAATAAATTTTCCAATTTGGGTCAATTATGCTACTGACAAAGCATGCGAGAAAATGATGTGTCAAAATTTGAAAAATTATTTCGAACTCATTTGGTATAAAAAATTTGTAAATAGTACCTTTCAAGAAAGGGAATTTCATTAACTTTTTAGGAAAAATGTTGGACGAATTTGGAGAAATCATTTAGTGGACCTAAAGGGCCCAACCAAAATGTTTTTTTGCTAACTTAAGGGATTCCAAACAGTCTAGGTTTGAAAAATCAGAACTTTTTCATCCAAACTGATCCGGGGGTGAACAAGACCTCATTTTAAAGATATTTTGACATACTTTTAGAGAAAATATTATAAAATTCACAAAAAATCATTTAGGATTTTAAAGTGATTGGTCAATTTGTAATAGTGATGTTGCCAGCAGGGGAGAAAGCAAAGTACAGGATATTTCTTCTTTTCTCTATGTTTACGAGTCCAAACTCAAGTCATCGACATTTGAACATCCATGACTAAGGGGAAAAAGTGGCATGACCATCGCGAACTCATTTGCATAGCCCCAGAATAATTTGAGATGATGAAAAAGCCCCTTGGTCATACCATTCAAGGTTTTGACTTCAAAACAGGGCAGAAACATTTAGGGAACAAGTGCAAGGCCATTTTCATTGGAAAATCAAAGGTTTTGAGCTTTTTTAATCAGGATTACAGATCTAGAAACTTAATATTCTCCCAAAGTGGTAGGAATATCATTGGCTCATCCTTCATGTCTCATCCTAACAAATGAGCCACTCTTTTTTCATGGTTCTTCTGAGCTTGCTTTTTTTCTGTTGTAAACTAGGCTTGAATCCCAACCCTCTTATGTCAATTTGGTTGTCCACTTTCAAGGCTTTAGCCAATCCTTGAAGGCATTTCCCGAGTCCCTTTTTTGCTTAGGCACTTTTACCGGCGGTTAACTTTAAACCCATGTGAGTACTCTCTGATAAGTAAGGCTAAACTATTGGCAATCCTTCTTTGATATAAGTTCGTTGACAAAATTAAAGGCCTGGAAAGAGGATTATAGGCTATCTTCATCGGGTTCGACATATGGGGCATCAGTTGAGGTAGCAGTAATGATATATTCCTCTTCTCTAATACTAACAACTTTATTCTCGATGACGAATTTCAATTTTTGCTGAAAAGATGATGGCACTGCTCTAGCAGAACGAATCCACAACCTTCTCAATAGGCAGTTATATGATAGAGCAATGTCCATCATATGGAAGACAACTTCGTAAGTACATAGGCTAATTCGGAGTGGAATGGTGATGTTCCCATAATATTCTAACAAGTTCCATCAAATGCTCACACAATCATATGACTATTTTAGATATGAGATGCGTCAATATGGAGCTTGCTCAAGCACAACATAGGTATTACATTTAAAGCTGACCCATTATCAATGAGCATTTTGGGCAACATGGTGCCTTTACAATATGTGGTGATATGGAGGGCCTTGTAATTTTCTCTTCCTCCATGTGGGATTTCATCATCGTTGAAAGATATGTAATTGTTAATAGTGATGTTGTTTACTAGGCGATCCAACTAACCTATAAAGATGTCAAAAGGGACATAGGCCTCATTCAAAACCTTGAGGAAGGCATTCCTGTGAGCTTCTAAATTCAACAGCAGCGACAACATAGCTATTTTTGCAGGTTGCTTGTTCAACTAATTGAAGATGCTGTATTCAAAGTGCTTAACGAATTTGAGGAATTTTGTAGCTTCTTTCTTGCTCATAGATCATTGACAGCTATTGATATGAGTTTTTGGTTGTAGACTTTAGTGCTCAAGAAATGAGATTAGCATTATCTTGCTGAGTGCTATTTTTTGATGCCATAAAGGCATAATATCGGTCGCTCTAAGTTAGGTGACTTACCCCTGAGAGGTCAACACTTCCTATTTGCTGGCTAAATTCTTCAATGATTAAGGTTTTACTTTCATAGTTTCAAGGAACTACCTTATCATCTTTATACTGGAAGGGAGATGGAAGTCAAATGATCATCTTTTGCGGAGGCTAAATGGGGTCAACTTTAACTCTTGCTTAATTGTCGTACAAAATCAATGGCCTTCTAATGTAATAAAAGAGATTGCCTTTTTCTTCTTCTTGTTCTTCTAGTACATTGATAAATGGTGTTGGATTTGCAGACTAAGTATGTGGGTCTTACTTTTCATCATAAAATTCAATGCTACCCTCACTCATCATTCTTTAAACCATTGTGTAAAACTATTTACATGTTTGAAGAGTATGGTTGGAAAAAATATGGAAGTCACAGAAATTGTCAATCATTTTCTCTATCTGTTTAGTTACATTAAGTAACTTAGCTTGCACTAGGATTTGCCAAACTGAATTCATTGGCATCCAAACTTCTTCTATGTTTTCTATAATTTTGTAGTTTTCTTCAACAATTATCTCTTTTAGGTCTAACTTAGCATGAGTTAGAGGCGAATTGGCTTCAATGTTGGATTTTGATTGCTTACTAACCTTTATCTTTCATTTTCCTTTGTTTTTGCAGATACCTTCTCTTCTCAATTCATTCTACATGGCCTCATCGATCCTCCCATAGAGAGTAAAGTTCTTCGGGAAGCTTCTTGCTACATTTTCATAATAAGATGCTTGCAACGTGCTAATGAATCTAACCATCATCTCTTTTTCTATCAGTAAAGGATGAATATAGGCAGCCTCCTTTATCCATCTTGCAGCGTACTGCCTAAACTTTTATTAGCTCTTTTTCTTATGCCCATAAACGATAGACAACTAAAGATATGACCATCGATACATCTCTCCTCATCAGTAGCATTGACAGATGGATTGTTATGTCTATCCCATTCCTCGTAAAACTTGATTTTGGATCGATCCACTATCCCTTGGACCATTTTAAAGAATGATGGACAATGTTGCAAGTCATGTTCTTAACCACAGTGGTAGCAAGATGTATCAACGATATTTCTTCTTTAACTTTTGTTATCTGTTACTATTCCAATTTTCATGAAAGCCTGCCAAACATTGCTCATCAGGGTTTTGACTTTTGCTACACTTTTTTAATTTGACATCCTTTTCCATCAATTATCACACTCATTCTTGGTTCGCCTTAAGTGGGTTAGCCCCCACATTAGGTCCAGGACCTTGTTCAATCTTGATCACTCTTTTTTCTAATAAACCCTGCACCTTTTTTTTGAAAGAAGTGCAATTCTCAATAGAATGGCTTTGTACTCGTGCATGGTATTCACAATAATCATTCTCATTATACCATTTGGGGTACGGTGGTGATCTTGGGTTCGTGAATATTGGAGCCAGTAGTTTGCCTGCCAATAAGTAAGAATAGATCTCTTTATATGAGCAAGGGAGTGGTTTAAAGTGCTCCCCTTCTTAGATACTTATTGGTTATTTAGAGCTCTGTCATTGTGCATATTATGGGGCTGTGTATTCTAAGCCACACTTTGCACAAGATTTGGTACAAAGCTCATTGCAAAAGTGAACCTAGTAGCGTGGATTGGTTGTAGTGTTGGTGAGTAAGGGGTAAAACCCATATTCAACATGTTTGGGAAGTATATAAGTTGTGCTGGTTGTAGACTTTGATTAAACTTAGAATGGCTCTTGCCTATAACGTTCACTTCCTTTTCTTTACCTTTGTTTGCTATTTTTGGGCTGGTCCAGATGCTTCCTTGATAGATATCTTGCTACTCTTGATGGCATTCTCAATCTTTCACCTGATATAACCATATTGGTAAAATTTTTTATGGCGCTTCCTACTAGCCTTTGGTAGTAAGGAGCTCGCAGGGTGCTAACAAGCATAACTATCATTTCTTTTTTAGTTAGAGGAAGGTGGACTTGAGTTGCCTCTTTCCTCTATCTTGAAGCATACTGTCTAAAACTCTCAGAAGATTTCTTCTCCATGTTCATGAGAGAAAGACAATCTAGAACCTAATCAGACACATGCTTATACTATTTAAAGAATACACATGCCAAGTCTACCCATGTTTGAATTCTCACAGGATCAAGTCTTATGTGCCCTAGTCAGGCTGACTTGGAAGTAATGGATCAGTAGCTTCTCGTTCTTTTCATGTCTCGTTATTTTATGACAGTACATGCTAAGATGGGCAGTAAGGTCAGTAGTCCTATTGTATTTTTCAAAATTAGGTATTTTAAACTTAGACAGGATAACGAGGTTGGAAACTAGCCCTAATAACTTTGCCTCTATGATTCCAAATTTTGTTGCTTTCTTCCACCGCTCGAAGGCATTTCTTTAATAAGTGATATTTTTCTAAGTCCTCATCATTTTTCAAGGGCCTCTTTGCCTTTTCTTGCTCTATGTGCTCATCGAAGTCTGAGATTATAGGCCTTGATGGTGAAAAGCTTGTACCTTAAAATCCTTGAATTAAATAAGATGTTATTGCATGAATGATATAAATAAATGGCTGAGATGGTGGAATGTTCATCGCTAGATGATGTTGCCCATTTAATGCCCCTTCTTGAGCATTGGTGGCCACAGTACCACTATTCAAATTGGTTTCAGGGTAGGCCAGTTTTTTTCCTATCTTGACTGTGCCCGTTTACCTTTTTTTCTTTCAACGCATTGGACAGCAATTTTGTTAGATTAGTGATCTATGCTTGAAGTTCCTCATTCTTACAGAGTGCCTATCTTGGGACTCTCTATACTTGAGTTTGAGTCTTTTGATACAGGCCTAGTGATCATTTTCCATCACTTTTCAATGATTATGAGTGTTGTACCGAAGGTGAACTATAGATTCTGTGTTTTAGATGACCTTCACTTTAAATTATTTTCAAATTAGGCCTTTATGGTATGTTCATGCATATGTTTGATGCAATAAGGATGAATGAATAAAAACCATGAAAGGATTAGGTTAGTAATGCAAATACAAAAAGGACAATTAGATAAAGGGACAGCTCCACCAATAGCATCTTTTATTAAAGTAACAAAATGTCTTAATTACAGGTGATTACATTCGAAAATGCCTGGCACAGTTACATTGCTTGATTATATGGTCCAAGAAGTACAATAACTCTTGTTCATAGGCTTTGGTGGGCAAGATATTATGTGTTAGGGATTAGGCTACATCCATCATGTTCTCAGCCTCTAACTGAGCTACCTGGATTTGCTCTGTGAGATGATGATGATAGTCCTGATGATTTTGGCATGCATGATCAACCACTTAAAGCCATTCTTACTCCTCTTGTTCGAAGGCTCTTACTAGTGCATCGACTTGGTCTTGGCGAGCTTGAAGAGAATGCTCTAAGTCTTAGATTCTGAGTGTCAGAATTCCATTTTTGGCTTAGTTTGTTCTCCAATCCTAGACTTAAGCCTTTAACCGTTCATTCCTTCTTCAATAAGTTAATGCAAGAGCCTAGGCTCAACAAGTGCCCTAGCAACTTCTCTTCATTGGTATAGTTCCTTATCGAGAGTGGTAATTTTTATCTTCCACTCAATTGATGACTTTCCAAGCCTTCGAGACTTGCTTGCTTTATTAAAGGCTGCATAGTCTCTTTTCAAGCTATCAAGATCCTCCATGAGGCGGTTTTTCTCCTAGACAGCCCCGCTCATCTCATCATCCTTGAGATAGAGATCCATTTTCAATTTACTATTTTCCTCTTTTAATCAAGTAATCTCCTTGACAATGGTCGCCTTCTCTTGTTCAAACTCTTGCTTAAGCAATTCAACCTCAGAGGGATATTTATCAACTAGCCTAATACTAGATAAGGGCACGGCATCATTAACGTGAGGGATCCTCCATTGATCATATCCTAGGGTCATAGTACTCCTTCTACAATATTTCTCTGCGCAACAGGTTTGTTTCCATGCTTAAAAGGCTAGCTAGACTTTTGACTTGTAGTCAGGCTTACCATAATCGAAATCCCATAACTCTAAGTCTTGGATGAAGTGGATGAATTGACAGCACTGGAATTGTCGAAGAACTAAAAAAAGGGCATGGCTAGTACTTCCCTATAATCCTATAAGTAGTACACATCTGTAATCTATGCATCAGTATATAACCGTTTGCGAGAAAGCCAAGAAACTTTCCATGTTACCTCCTCCCTCTTTAGGTTTCAAAATTTTTGGACCTATTGTTCTTCAGATTTGTCTTGAGGCCATTCCTTCTTGAGTACCTTAGAGATAGGGTTAAAACTAGGTAAAAAGTAGTGCGATATCTTACCTTTTTCTGAGCTAAAGTGACTAACGAGCCAAATGTGAAAGAGTGCTACATATCTGATGAAATGACCTATTCTCATTTTCTTACAAAAATTAAAACCTCAAATAGTTTCGATAAGGATGGCCGGTGCAAGATTAATGTTGCAGCACAAGTGAGAAAAGACATTTGCTACTGTAGCTTTAGCATAGCCCAATGTCTTTGGGAATATAACCAAACCATTTATTGCCAAAGCATAGATATCTTGGATTTTTTGGATGTCAACAGTACTTGCCATTATTTCTCTCAAAATGGTCCATGAGATGCATTCACTATTCCCCTTTTTTTTATATGACTCTCAATCCAAGACTCTATTGCTCTGAGGATTTGAGCCAATCTTTTCTTGAAGGTTGGAGGATTTAACGCTTTGTAGTATATCCTGTCAACCTTTGCCCTTTCAATGTTGAGTAACGTAGTGTATTCATCAACCGTTAGGGCTAAGTCTTCATGATTGAAAGTGAAACACCAGTATGTGGGATTCCAAAACTGAGAGGCCACTTGCAACAAATTGACATCTAAAAGAACTTGATGCAAAAGAACTATTTCTTCATATCTCTTAGTGAATGATTCTGTTACAGAACTATCCTAATTAGTCTATATGATCCTAGATCTTGCCAATCACTTTGACAGTGTCCTATCTTGATCCTTTCATGCACTACTGAGGTATGCCTTGGTTTTAAAACATCACTATCTCTATGCTATCAGCACTCTGACCATGCTCGAACTTTTTCAAAGGATTTTAACTCTGAAATGAACTATTGCTCCATGACAGATGCCTCTTGGTGAACATTGATCCATTAGAGCCAATTATCCTATGATGACAGTAATTACGATGAAATGATGCATGGTGAAAAAAAAAATGCAAAAAGAGAATGAGTTAGTAACCAATATGAAATAATAGGCAAAACGTAAAAAATGGAAGGAATCACAAAATTTGCCCCCAGAATAGGCGGTACAATGCCTAGGGATAGATAAGATGATCACAAATGTTAAGGCATTAAACAGGCAGCATACCAGCATACACGTATAAAAATTGTCTCTTCATGAAGTAACATAATACCTTGTAAGGATTAAGACTGACCATCTAAACGGTAATGTTTATCCATCGCCATTTATGCTAAACACATGTTAGCCCATTGTTCGGGCAGTATGACGGCTTATCTTGGTCAGATACAACTATTTCAAAATGGCATTATAGGTAACGGCACTAACTGTCCTTACCCACTTATTAAAGAGGATTTGCCAATGAATGTCATGGCATATCCTAAAGGAATGATCATGAAAATAAAAAGACAAACATGGGTGACAACTTTCACCCATCATTGCCTGCGTAACCAATGGTATATATGAGTAAATGTAAGAAATGTTTCCCCGAATGGCCCTAATCTTTGGGTTATTCTAGCAGCATCTGGTATGCCTTGACATGGTTTAACATGTAAGGCTCACTAGATGTATTTAAGTTGATACCTATTTCAGTATCCGAATCATTCCTCCATCTGGTAAGAACAGCTAAGGCACCCTGATCTTAGGCCCTCATGGGTTTGGCGAAACAGGGTTTGATCTGACAGATGGGTTTACTTAGCAAGTGCGGAGGGGTACTCACAAGATACATAGGTACTTTACATCACGAAAGGTCTTACCATGCCTATGCAGAGGGTTACTCACAAAGGCGGACGGCTCACTTCCTCTTAATAAATAGTATATTAACCACACCATGGTGTATGGTGGGAATCTAGTGCAAATGAAAGTGCACGGTGTGTGTCAGGGAAACAATCAAACCTTTTTGTTTTACTCCCGTATTACCATATTTATTCGAATCAATATTTATTTAGGCCCGAATAATCCCTAACAATCATAGGATAAAACATAAACAATAAAGATTAGTAGGCAAAAATAAAAGACAATTATATTTAGATAATTATAGAGATCGAAAAACCAAGAACCGAGTGAAAAATAGCTAGTTGTAGGCTTAACTCTCTATAGTCCCTAGTGGAGTTGCAAGCTATTGTCATGTGCCTGGCCTTTAAAACTTCGGATAATCCGAATGGCATTGCATGCTTGACTTAAAAATAAATGATGGTTGATTATAATGAGCCTTTGAGCTATCCCTTGATTAGGATTTGGATTAGGAGTGATGATATGAAGGGGATAAGGATCGTTGGATGAGTCGCTCATCCAACTGGACCCAGATGCCCACCACGAAATGGCAATAAACTTAGAGTCGCCATCAATCTTTTTAGGCTAGGCAAGATCGAGCACCTATTAAAAATAATATTATGAGTTATGAAACTCAAAACACTAATTTAAAGGTCTATGAAGTTTAAAGATTCATTGGTTGGGCTCAAGAGTTGGTTACATGTAGGGAAGGACTAACATCCCTATGATGCCCTAAATCGATACTTACTAACTATATCTCATTTTGGTCTTAGTTAAATCAGTTCCATTTGGTCTCTATTTAGATATAATCCTTTTTAATGCATGTAAATCAGGGGGTTTTTTATTAAGGAAAATTAGATCACCTATGTGCCTCAAAGCTGTGAGGAACATAGGGAATTTTTATGAAAACTATGTTCAGATTAGATTTTAAACATTGGATGTTTTGTATTAGGCACTGGAGATACCAACACGAAACATCACCTCATAAATTTTATTGAAAAATAAATTTTAAATATGAATTCATAATAACACTGCAAAAGGAAATAAGTTAGTAAGGCAAAAAATGAGAAATATAATAATATCATAAATAAGCAATCACAAACAAAAGAACATAAAAAATGGAAGGGCGATCGAAATATATCTCGTAATTACCTTCGATTATTGAAGAATAACTGGGATGACAATTTTGGAGATCGGTTGAGATTCAGTGGTAATTTGAAGAACAAAGACAATTATTATCAAAATAGTTTGATGCATCTAGAAGAGAGAAAATTTTAAGTTTTCTAGGTAAAAGTGGGGTTAGAGTGTCACCTAAAATAGAGTTATGAAAATAGTTAGGAATAAAGAAAAAATATATTATTATTATTTTTTAAAAAACGGGGTTAGAGTATCCCCTCAAAGTTTGAGGTTAGAGTGTCGCCAAAGTTAGGAGAACATTTAAGAACAAGGAGAAAATTTAAACCTTGACTAAAAAATGGGGTTGGAGTTTCCCCTTTGAGTAGTGGAATTAGAGTATCTCCACTTAGCAAAAATTTTAATATGAAATCCTATTTTTTTTTCTATTTTAACCTTAATCCAAGTCAAAAAGGTTTGGAATTGTTAGGGAGACTAAACAGGTGCATTTCGAGACATCCGAACATCTCGATAAAAGGAGATTCGAAAATTAGGTTGAAAATAAGGGCAACATTGTGGCATCTCTGTTTCCAGATTTTTTTCAGGTGTTTTTGAAGACTTCAGAAGGTAAAGAAGGTGCTGTTGGAAAGGTAACTCAACAAGGTTTAATATAAAAATATTCCAAAAATTCTATAAAATCAATTTCTAGGCGGAATTAATTTTTGAAGTTAGGTTCGTTTCAACTCTAGTAGCATGTAAAATCAAAGGGGCATGATGGATTTCAAAAAACCATTCTAAGCTTATCTGGATCATTAGATCATAAATAATACCTTTCTAGAAAGGGAATTTTGTGAAATATTTGGGAAAAATATCTAGAAATTTCATAAAAATCATCTGATAGGCCGAAATGGCCTAAACAGAATGTTGTACATTGGATCTAGGGGTTTTAAAAGCAAGGGTTCAAAAAATCATAACTCCCTCTAAATGATCTAAGGGCGAATCAGATACTATTAGAAAGATAATTCAATGGCTTTTAAAGGAAAAAATATTAGAAAATTAGAGGAAAAATTTTGTAGCTTAAAAATAAATTTTTAAGTTAGGACTACAATGCTGCCAAAGCAAAAATAGGGGGATTATTCGATATTTTGATTTTTTCGAAGATAGGCTCAGGTCTAGGACGTTCAAACGTCCACGACAAAAAGTAACATGGGCTTCACAAGTTTATTCCACAATCCTAAAGTAGTTTGGGATGATGGAACAACCCGTTGATAGTTGGTAGTGTTTTTTTTTTTTTTGTTTAACCCCTCATTTTTAGAAGAAAATGCAAAGGGCATTTTTTTTCCACCAGGGGACATCTCCAGCTACCATACTCAGTTGATTTTTCCTTATTGGTTCCACCATGTTGAGCAAAGAGGCAGAAAGGCTGTGAAAGCGTGCAACTAGGGATGTTTCTACCACACCCTCTTACATCTATATATCTTATGAAAGTGACTTTTGTTATTAATTATTTGGACTCCAAAATTTTGTTAGAATCTGTTAATGAACCCATAGTTAAGGTTTGCAATGATTTATGATAATTCTTTGGTGCAAAAACATGTTTAAATCAGGTTTTTGAAGGCTAAAACGTGGCCCGAACTGGGCAAAAATGCCTTGGTGTGCTGATGCAAAACATGTTGTATCGATACACAAGGTGCTTTTTACTCCTAAGCATTGATACAATAAGTTTTGTATCAATACTAAGAGCAAAAAATGTTTTAAGACTCGAGACTTAGAGGCCAGTAGCAATACTCCATGGATTTGTATCAATACTTATGCTTGTGCATCGATACATTTTGCCAAAAATCATAACTTTAGCTATTGCCAAGGACTGTATCAATACAAACATGCCAGATATCGATACCACACCTTGGGTCTCAATACCAAACCCTTTTGTATTGATACTACATGCGAAAGCTTACTTTTTTTGCACCGTAAGGCCTCATATCAATTCTTGTGCCCTAATATAACTTGTACGTACATATGGCTTCCCTATTTACCTCAACTTGGTCATAAACAATGGGAAATTGATTTGTGTATTCATTTGGATAACCTTGGTGACACTATGAAAAATGGCCTTTAATGCCTCATTTTTACATTTTTTTTAATATGGCCCATAAGCATTTTAGACCTTCCCAAAACAATTTTTTCACCTGGCGCTATGTCACCTAATAGTGCCTAGTGACATGACACCCTGCAGTCGTTCCTCAGGTTTTTTTGCTATTTTTTGATTTTATCATCTTTTACCTAACTCTTAGGATGTCAAAAATTGGTCTAGACAAAATAAGGTTTCTGCAAGGATTGTTGATATTTTGGTTGGCTTGCGATTGGTTGTTTCATGGTAGATTTGACGAAACAGTAAAGGATCGACTATAGGTTACAACATAAACTAGATGAGAATGCATCATAACCAGGTTAGAGTACGGTGCA
>JAQSVH010210729.1:0-14950 GCA_029448705.1 Adansonia digitata
TCTAAATCACGTAATTTTCTTTATTTAAACCGTTTAAATGATAGATTATGTCAATTTGAAAAACAGAACTGCAGTTTATTTATAATTCGGATAAAAGTCAGAAGCTGGCTAATTAGTTGTAGTTAATTATTAAATAAGGAAAAGTGATGGCAAAGGGTGGTCCTAGAAATGCATTTTTTTTCCTTCTTTCAAGTGCAGATGCAATTGATGTCATTGTTGCAGTAACAAAAACTTCCATTGAAATTATTATTATTTCCATTTGTGTAGTGTTATGAACAAAAAGTCCAAAATTAGACTAAAGCAACTGGAATATTTATTGATTACAGAGGGGGGGGGGGATAAATCTGATTAACACTAATTATTATTAATTGTTTAAAATGTTAAATATAAAAAACGTGAGGTTTCATATGAGAGGAATTCAAATTTCGAGTTCTTTTAATTATTTATTATTCTTTGATTTTTTTTTTAAGAGGGTAAGTCAAGATTTAGTAATATTTTGATACAATAGGAGATCAATAGATATAAATTCAGTGGTTTAATTTAAAAAAAAAAAGAACTTTTATTAATTGTTGAATTTGAAATGTAAAAAATTTTGTTTTTATTTTTAAATACATTAAATGAAAAATGATGGTGATGGCTTTGGTGCAGCCTAAATTGAACTTGTAGAAGTTCATCAATTTCATGATATTATCAGAGCAATCACAAGACTTGACACACCCACAATTACAGGTGGCTTTCTCTGTTTTTTTTTTTTTAATTTATTTAATTAAATAAATAATTTAATGCAAATCAGTTAGTTGATGTCACAGCATTCACGTTCACTCCCCAATGTCTTACCGGCGTGACCCAGACTATGCATTTTTTTTTTTCCCTTGAAGCTTAAAGTCAAACGTTTAAAAGAAAAAAAATTCTAGTAATACTTCGTACTCAGAGTCTATGTCTCTGTAGTTGGTGTCTTTTGGCCCTTTGAAATTTACAAAAGGCCAGCTCATGACCCTAAATCCCCAGCAGCCCCTAAAAGGAGGAAAAGTTGTGGGAGCTAAATTTGGATAGACAATTAAATTTAATTCTTATAAAATTAAAAATAATGATGATTGTAAGATTAAGTATTGTATTAATGAGATAGAAACTAATGATTGAATATTTGGATAATAAAATAACAAGAAAGACAAGAAAGAGTGAAAAATAATTATTAAAGATATTGATTTACAAGTATATCAATAAATTATTTTATGTATATTTTAATAATATTTTATAATTATGTAAGTTTATTTGTTATATTAAATAAAATAAAATATATAATTTTTAAATAATTTAAAATAAAAGAAATTAATAAAAAAGAATGTTAAAAAAATTAATAAAATAATAAAAATATTGTTAAAAAAAAAAGAGAGTTAAGTGTAACTTTATCACAAGCAGATTCAATCAAAACCATTGAATCCAAACTTTGTAGCAACGGAAAAATTATTAGAGTATGATACTATACAAATACAGCCTGTAATGCATTTTTTAAAAATGAAATACTTTAAATTTTCATATTGAAGATGCGGTGAAATTCAAATATATTTTTTTAAGTGACACTTATTTAAAATAAGAAAAAATCAAATCGAATTTGAGAACCATCAGATTTTCTAATTGCAAACCCATGTTTGAAGATGTCAAATACCAAATTGAAGGCTGCAAGAAGTGACATTTTTTTTTCACAAAAAAAAAGAGCAAATGCTTATGACTTGCTTTTCTGCCCACACAACCTAACCTATTTTGCACGCTTATTGCTAAAAAACAAATATATATATATATAAAGCAACCTAAAATCAGCCTATCCAGTGTAAGGCAAAAAGTGTTCAGTTCACCTGAAAATCCTATTTTATTTTATTTTTTTCAGAAAAAGCATCTTATTTGATGACTCCTTCTCATTAAATGCAATCACAAGAAACTATATTTTCAATCACAAAAAGTGGCAGGACATTAAGTGCATACAATTAGTTAGTGACTCTCCCCTAATCATATTCAAATTGATAATTTATCATTTCTTTATTGTGGTTAGATTTAAAATATTGTATATTTATATTAATTTTAATGTTTTTATGTTTTTATAATATAATTTTTTTATTAATTTTTTATATTATAGTATATCATTTCATATCATATCATATTTTGTATTAAATTTTAATTTTTATATTGTATTTATAATATAAATTTTGAAATTACTAAATCTATATCATAATAAACATTTATAAATAGTGTCAAATAAAGTTTAAAAATGCAAAAAAGAAAAAAAAATAGTTATACTTATCTTTTCAATCAAACTGATTAATTAGGTTTGTAACTTTCATACCAAAACAAAATAACAATAATAATAACGGAAAAGAATATGCTCCTTTTCTTTGAAAGAGGATTGTAGGAAAGCCATGTGGCACCTTAGCTTATCACATATTTGCTTTTTGCCATAATGGTGGGAGGAAATCCCATTTGGTTACTTTGGATGGTCCATAATAGATTTCTGAGTTGTCCACATGATTCTCTACCCTCCTACAGTTCCAGAAAAGTAAAACCCAAAGCACTTCAACAGCACGAGAAAGATGCCACCGAAGTTGTGATCCAAGATTTGCTTAGCGTTTGTATTATAATAATGTATGTTTTGAATTCGATTTTTGTATTAAAATTTTTTTATTTAAGTGAATGATTATAGTGATAAATAATTATGTTAATCTCTTCGTAACAAATTAAAAAATAAATTAAAAAAACTTTATTTTCTTCGTATCCCTCAAAAATAATTGAGAAAGACGAGTCCTTTGTATTTTTTGCTGTACAACTTCTTTCCATGCTAGTTGGATTATAATATATATATAATCGTTTGACGAATGTTTCATTTTAAGAATTGTTTGTTATTATTTTAAAATTTTTTATGCTTAATATATTATTTTTATTAAAATTTAAAAAATAAAATATTAATGACACTTTTATTTTTATAAATATCTTTTTAATACGCGTCATTCGATAGTAATTAATATTTTCTCATAACGTTATAATATAATGTTTCTAGGAGTTTGAAAAATGGAATCTTCTTTTTTCCTATCTAGAATATTATCTTTTGGAGGCTAACTACTGTAATGTTTGATTTTCATCATCAATGACATAAAGGGTATACAATAATTATAGTAAAGTTTTAAATAATGAAGAAAATATATATATGTGTCAAAGAATTTGACGTAGACTGATGTGAATAATACATGCACTATGTAGAGTTCTAATTGGAAACAAATTGGAAATGTTGGAAATGGTGGCAATTGACTTTTCAACAGTTGCGAGTTCTGGAGAGACGAAGGCAGCAGGGCAAGGGAAGGCATGATGACCATCCAATTTTAACTTACACAAACCACCTTTGGAAAAGGACTTTGAACGTGGACCTCTCATGTTCACCCTTGACTTTATTCTAAAAAAGAGGCAAATGGAAAATGGGAACCCACCTTTTTTGTTTGTTTGATTAGAGATGATAAAATTTGTTTAGTTCAACAAATTTTACATCAACCTATTTTGAATTTTTTTTTTTAAAAAAAGTGGGTGAGATAAAGTGAATCGGTTTTACTTGCCATCCTAAGACTTGGGTTTTGCATCTCGTTAGCAAATATAGCCACATCCTTTTTGTTATTTGATTCTCTATGTCCAAAATAAAAATGGAGAATCTTATAAAGTTTTAAAGTCTTTAAAAGAGCAATTTAGCTAATGAAAGTAGCAAGTTCCATGGCATAAAAAAAAAGAGATAGCTTTGATCTTCTTTTTTTTACACCACCCTTTTATTCATTCTTGCAGAAAGAGTAAAGTGACAGAACTGAACTTTTAAGGCTAGAGAGCTTTCTTAGAAGGCTTCTCTTTTTTTCCCATTTATATGTTATTCTTTTCTTTTCTTTTTTTTTTGTTAATTAAAAAACATTTTGAAAGCATCAATGAAAACTTTATATTCTCTTAAAAGAGTGGATTGTACAATTATTACAAGGAATTAAAGGCATTTATGATATTTGTTGGTTGCCTTAGTTTAATAAACAACGAAATTTCACCTTTTAATTTTGTTCCTCATTGAAGAAAACTAGAATTCTTCAAGCATATACATATATATACATGCATCCATAAAACGCTCTTAATTGGAGTTGCGTTATAAATACTAACAAAGTATCATTTTTTTTCCTTGCGATGAGTGTGATGTCTTTTTCGAGTTTCTAAGTTCAAGACTGTCATTGTTTTATGCTCCATTTGAAGGGTTCAAATCGTAAACCGACATTTTTATTTGATGGGTGCTTTTAAGTAACGCTTTTAAAATAAAATATTAATAAAATCCCAATAATAATGGAAGAAAAGAATCAAACAAAGCCTGTAAGATCTCATTCCTTAATTATTCTATATTCAAACTATTGGTCAATTGTGCAAAGAATTGTGGTTAAAAAAGGGGGTATGGTTCTAAATTGTTGGAAAATTGATATCAAACTTTTTCAATATTATCTTCTAAAGATCAATGCAAAAGTGAAATTAAGTATCCAATGCATTGATGATATATATAAATAAGTTAAATAAACAAAATGACAATGAACAAATCATCAAAGTGAATACAAATGGCATGATATTTAAAGTTCTAATATTAACTATTACGTAAAAAAGGAAGACCTAATTGGGAATCAGACAGCAAAGCTCTGTAATTTATACATTAAAAAAAATTAAACTTTTTTATTAACTACAAAGCTTTGTAATTTATTGTATAAAATAAAACAAAATTAAGAAAGGCATGATGCGGGCAACGCCGAATAGCGGCGGTCGTAAAAGAATTGTCCTTTATGATGGTGCGGGGGGGCATTGTCTTTATCTTCTAAGTGCGGTTGTGTGGTGGCCACGATGAACCGCACAACAATCCCTCGAGAGAATGGTGGCGCGGGGGTGTGGCTCGGGTGCTCAAAGGACCCTTCCAGCCCGATGGGCCCCGCACAACTCACTTTCGCTCGTCTGTTAAGTATGAGCCAACAATACGTGGTTCCTTCCTCCTGAATGAAACCCACCACTCCCCAAAACGAATTCTCCCTCACTGAATGATGGGACCCTGGACCAACACCACATGGCTTCTTGTCTGTCGTCAATAGAAAGTGATTTGTATTTATATTATATTTATATTTTTTAATTATGTTTAAAATATTTATATAAATTTTAAAATAATTATATATTTATATTATATAATATTTTAATTATTTTTATATTATATTTATATAACCATATTTAATATTAAAAAAATCTATTTGTTAGTGTCCTTTACCTACTTGCTTTGGTTGGTTCTTTCTCTTCAGCTCTTCTATTTACCTTTCCTCTATACCCCTGTGGCCCTCTCCCATTTGCTTGTTGAGTAGCACCTTTTTCCCACCTTTTTTTATTGCGTAGGATTCTATTTTTTTTTTTACTTAATTAAAATGTATTAAAGTGTATGATTGAATTTAATATTATAACTTAAATAATATTAATACAATTAAATAATTTATATAAAATCAAATTAAATTTTGGATAAATACTAATATTGTTAGATCTATTTGTGAGCTCCTTTTACCTACTTACTTTGGTTGGTAGGTTCCTCTTCTATTTACCTTTCATCTACCCTCTCCCACTTGCTTGCTGAATTGCACCTTTTATTCCCACGTTTTTTTTCCTTTTTATTATGATGATAGGATTCTCCTGTTTATCTGTACTATTATTTAATTGTGTGATTAAATGATGCTACGAGTCATATAACATTAAAATAGTAAATTAAATTATAAAATAATCAAACTAAATTTACAATAATAAAACAAATTAAAGATTTTAGGTATTTTAATTTTACAAAGAATAACTATCTAATAAAAACTACCAATCTTATTTTAATATCTTTAATTTTAAAAAATAATTGCCCATTAAAGAATTACAATTTTTAACTTGTTATTCATTCAAAAATATAACATTATTCTTTTAATTTTTTTCCATCTACCAATGGAACGAATGTGATAAATTTTAGCATATATATTAGAATTCGATACACTTACGACTTTGGTAGGTTTTTAAAAATAATTAAAAAAAACCATTGAAGTAATTTTTATGACCGAAGTGGATAATTTTATAATTTTAAATAATAAAAAATTATAAATTTATAATTATATTTTATTTTTGATTTTTTTGAGAATTTTTTTAATTAACTTGACATCACTTAAATCATATACAAAATACCTAAAAAAAAAAAAATTCAACAAGAATTTAGATACACGTAATTTAAGTAAATATCGGATGGGATCATAATTGGATGATCGGTTCATGTAATGTATTTATTTATATAATAATTAAAAAAATTAAAATTAAAATAAACGTGACTAATGTTTCAAATATTAATTAATTTTAATTTAAAAAGGGAAGAATTCTTTTAATCATTACATCATTTAGGTGTCAAGGCATCAATTTTAACGATATCAACAAAATTGTTTTGCCACTTCCTCTTAATTATCAGAATTAATACTTTGGCCTTCAATTTTCTCTTAAGGTTTAGTATTTTCCTAAAAAAAAAAAAAGGAAAAATAAAACTCAAAACAGTAAAAATTTTAAAAATAAAAAATCCATGCATCCAATTTATAAACGTTTTACGTATGGTAAGTAATTTAAAGACAATTTAAACTTGAGTTTATTCTCGATATCTTAAATTTTTTATCCAGTTAATTTATATAATTATTTTTTTAAGATAATATTTATCGGGTTTAAGTTTAAAATCTCGGCATCTATTAAATAAAAACTTTATTATTCTAGAATTTCAAAAATTTAGAATCAATTAGTCAAAAAGTTGAAGCTAAATTTTCTTCCTGGACCATGAGAAAATTTATTATACATGGTCCATTAATAAAGGACGAGGAAAATTAAATTACATTTATTTTTATTAATGTTGAAACCAGGGTTGAACTAAAGCTTTTTTAATTAATGTTTGAAACTAATAGTATACTTTAATTTTTCAAATGTGATTTTTCTTTTCTCTGTATAGTAAATAAGAAAGTCGTTTTTCTTTACTATGATATTATTTCCATGCCTTCAAAAATTCTATGTGAGAAAAATTGGAAGAATAATTAAAGTCTTAATCACACTTTTTTATTGGCTAAGTCTGATTTAAACCATACGCCACCCTTGTTGAATTTCGTATCTTTTAGATGTTGTAGCTTAGGATTAGGATAAGAAAAAGGTTATAAAATATTAAATTTTAAATTTTAAATTTATTAAATATTTATTTTTTAAAAATAATTATATGAATTAATCGATTAAACTTCGGATTTTTACGTTACTTGCTAAAATACAACTAAGGAAGGAATCACCCAAAAAAATTTATACATCCTTTTTCATTGTAAAGCCATGTGAATGTCCCATGGCCATGTGCTAGGGCACTTCCTTTTGGTTTTTTTGTTTCAAGTGGTTTGGGTTGGAAATGCGAATATATAGAGAATTGAATCATTGATTGATATTAATAATAATAAAAAAAAAAACTCTAAAAAAACATAATCAAACGCAAACTCCATGAATTATATAATTAAAATGATTAACACTATAATTTAAAATCACAATCCGAGAAATTTGTTGGGTTTAACATATACTGATATAGATTTTTTGGTTGCTAATTTAATTTTTTTTTATATCGAATGTATTTGTTTTAAAATTATTGATTATTTTTCCTAAAATATGATTTTAACTTGTGTTTCTAGGTGCTAATTAACATTTTTCTATTAAAAGAGCTTGCCATGATCTCGTATTAATAATGAGAGTTCGACCGTTAGGGTGATGAATTTCAATTTATTGATCGAAGGTCTTATTTTAATTAGTAACATTAACTAATATTTTCATAATAACATTTAATAATATTCGTATATAGAAGATTAAGTAAAATTAAAAAGTTTTAATGTTTTTTATTTTAAATAAAAACTTTTAATTGTTCGATTAAGAACAATTGAGTGAGATTGAAGCCTTTTTCTCTTTGTTTTTTCTTTTTTAATTTTAAGTTTTGGCAATTTATTTCTACCTAAATTTACCATATTGACTATAGTTTTAAACTTTCCCTTTCCTCCATTTCGTTATGCCACGTCACCCTTCTTAGATTGCCATATCACCTCGTTCCCGTGGTCCCACCCGTACGGACATGTCGCTCCCTAAAGCTCCCTCCCAAGTATAAAACCTCGCTCGCCTTGCCCCAGGAGCCTCTTCTCTAAGACCAACAATATCAAAACAAAACAAAAGCCATCCCCACTATTTGCTTTAAGCCTTCTTCCCTCTCTCAACAAAACAGCTGAAATATCGGCCGACAGGTAAAATCCCCAAATACCCAATACTTCGGAGCATCATAAGAACAAAAAGTTGTTCTGGTTTCCTCATATTTGGTCAAATTAGTAAATAGTTACGGAAACGGTAGAGTTATATAGTAGAAGGGGAGAGATGCCAATGGCGGCGGAGGCAGCATCGCCGAGGGAACGGACTCAAGCTGTGGGGCCTGCGGTGGTACCGATGATGCAAGCTGTGCCGGCTGTTGCTGATGTTTTGGCTAAGGACACGATCATTTCTTGGTTCCGAGGGGAATTCGCGGCGGCCAATGCCATCATCGATGCTCTTTGCGGCCACTTGACGCAGCTTCAAGGAGGAGGAGATGGAGGATCGGATTACGAGGCGGTGTTCGCGGCGATCCATAGGAGAAGGCTGAATTGGATCCCGGTGTTGCAGATGCAGAAGTACCACTCCATTGCTGATGTGACGGTGGAGCTGAAAAAAGTTGCTGCCAAGAAGACCGGAGGAGGAGGAGGAGATAGAGTTGTCAAGGAGGAAGTGAAAGGTGGCGACGGAGGAGAAGGCGGTTGTTTGGATGATCAGAAAGAGAAAGTCGCTGAGAAAGTGGTGGAAAATGAAGCACATGAGGAAGTTGGTGGCGAAGAAGAAGAGGATTCCCCTGACAGTGACATTACTGATTCAGGTAACTTCATAGTTAAAAGAAAAGTGATTTTCGATCATAAAATTTGATTCTTTTTTACATATATATATATATATCGATTACGTTTTATTTCTCTGTTTGATTCATATTTTGTCTCTCAAATATCAAGTATGATCGTTTAGAAAATCTTTTTCTCTTGTTTTCTTGGGTATTTTTTTAGTTTTTGCTTGTTGGAAGTTTTGACGCAAAATTGGGCCGAGTTATGGGGATTCTTATGACAGTAACATTGCTAGGAAAAAATGAAAAAACTCTGAACTTGGCTTCTTTTTCTTCCATTAATGCCATCCGATCAGTTGGTGTTTTCAATCTTTTTCTGTTTCATTACTTAAAATTCTTCAAATTTTCATTGTTTCTCGATCAATCAATAAAACAAGACAAAGAAAAATATCGCTCTTTTAATTGTTTTTGTTTGTCTGTTCTATGGCTGCTTGAAAGGCAGAGAGGCGTAAGGGCAGGGACCTCAAACCGTCACTGTGTTTGGTAAAGCGACAAAGTGAAAGCTTTACCTTGAAATAAAGAAAAGGCAATATAATTTATACCCTTCATTTTTTTTGTACATATATTTTTTTGTATAAAAAGATTTAATCATTTTCTTCCATTTTCTGTGGAACCGAACAGATTCATGTAATTTTCCAAGGATCAAATTTTCGACGTTTCCAACGCCTTTTCAAATTTTTCTCTGACTTCGAATTCAACGTGAAGATTAGATGATTGGTGTTAGATGATAATGACGATGGATGTCATTGGCTTAATTTTTTCCCCCCTTTCCTTAAGCTCCTTCAAACTCACGCTTTCCTGGAAAAAAAAAAAAAAAGATGCCATACTTTTCACGACATCAAATTTCTTTTTTTCCCCTAAAAAAGTGTTCTTTTATTATTTCTTCCTAAAAAAAGTGTCTTTTTTATTCTGTTGATTTTGTTTTTAGAAGTATAATGTACCGTACTGTAATAATATGTGGTTGGTATGCTTCCCGAGGTTTAAGCGGGGAGTTTGAGGATTTTGAGGCGAAGTCAGAGAGAGAGAGAGAGAGAGAACGGTTTGGCTGCACCTCAGTGTTAGAGTTAGTTTGCATTTATCCTTAGGGGGTCGCGACCTCAGCATGCGTGCAATGATTTTAATGGTGAGCGGCTTCTGATTAGAACCGTCTGATCATAAAGTTGATTTCACCGCTGCCGTTGGTTGACTTCACGTGGGCCTTGCTGTTTGATCGGGGGTTGTTGGCAATGGGGGATTCACCTGACCTCCTTTTTTGACATTTTTTATGTCTACAGAGTCATAGCGAACCCCCAATTTCCCTAACTAATATGCTTGAGCCGAGCTGAGCCGACTCGTTTGACTGAATCTGATTTCCCTGGTCAAGTCCGATCGATCCAAAGATGATTTGAATTGAATTCTACGACAGAGAGAGAAAAAAAAAAAAAGGTAGTGTTTGGATAGCCGGTTGAGCAATCCGACATTAGGATAAGCTGTTGTTTTTGTTTCTGTCCTTACATAAGCTAAGCTTTGCCATAGCTTCTAAGACAAATTATAGGGATACAAATGACGAGCACAGTTGTCAAAAGGGGAAAGTGCTGGCTGAGCTTTGAAAATAATGTTACTAATAATCAAAATATGATAATTAAGTAACCAATATAATTAAAGATAACAGTTAACTTCCACCCTTAGAAACAACTGATTAGGAGCCTGCCATATATAATTAATTTTGGGGAAATGTTAATCAGCGTTCAGTAATAGCTAAATAAATATAAATAATTTATTATTTTTCTTAAATTTAATAAAAATAATATATTAAATGTAAAAACTTTATTAAAACGGTAATATAAATAATTTTTAACACTGAACCTTTAGTCTTATAGTTTCTTTTGTATTGCCCATTATTAATTTATCTTACATTGTGTGAGATTTCGTTTGTTTTCTTAGTTTAATTTGTCTATAAATAAAGCTGACAAATGCGAAAGTTAATTCACGTTTGACCCTATTATTATTATTATTATATAGCTATATTTATATATAAGGTAATTAATGATTTCACTGTTTTTTGCCTTCGGCAATGCAGGATCTCAGGAAGTTGAGCATGTTGAGGAAAACATTTACATTTGTTCGAACCATGAAGAATGTGATGCACGCCCTTCTCAGATCAAGTTGACCAAAGGTTTTTCTGCTAAGGAGCATGTAAAAGGCCACATGGTGAGTTACTTTCTTTCTTTCACAATTTAATTGACATTATTATCATGAAGAAAGGGAAGCAGGGTGAAAAGTTTCCTTTATTTCTAAAAAGAAACAAACAAAATGGAAAGATGGATTCCGGTAGCTTTTATTTATGGACTGTCTTAAGGACACTCTTTAAGGTTACTATAAGTAACCTTAAAAGAGTTCCTTAAGAGCACCCTTTAGGAAAATTCATTTACTTATTTATCGATAAACATATATTCATCTAATTATTGATGAATCTCTATTGATGCTCTATTGCATTGCTCTTTATGAGATGCTTCATAGATCTTACATATTGGAATCATATATCATTTCATTACTATTTCTTTTTCTCTCTTTCTCTCATCCTTCTATTTATCCACTAACTTTTTATTTTGCTTCACAATTTAGATATATTCATAATCAGATTGGTTTATTTCTTTTACTTAATGAAAAAAAATTTCAGTTGCTATAATGGTATGACCAATATATCATATCTGGACTGATTCTTTGGATCTAGATAATCCGAAGCGATGAGTTGGTTATTAGTGCTATAGTTATTAGCTTATACTGTGGTCCACCCTTTTTTTTTTTTTTTTGAATCCTAAGCCTAAAAAACCCAACGAGTCGCACACTAAGCATAGCAATTATATAAAATGATCAATCAAATTTTTATTTAACCTTATAGAATTTAGAACTGCTCATTTTTTTATATTCGATCAAAAAATGAAAGAATTTGTCATTTTATGTTCTATTCTGTAATGCAGGTGAATGTCGTGAAAGGGTTGAAGTTGTACGAGGACGTGTTCACTGATTCAGAGCTGGCTAAGCTGAGTGACTTCATGAGTGAACTTCGATCTGCTGGCCAGAATGGGGAATTGCCAGGTGCCATCCCACTTTAAAGCCTTGCCGAATTGAGCCTGTTTTAGAATATTAAGATGAAGATTTGAAATAGTTATAGCTTTGTTTGAGCAGGTATAGTCATTCATGGTTCTGCTTTGATCAATTTAATATAATAATTATCCGAAGTTATACAGGGTGTTTGATGATTTTAAATCAATACCAAGACAACTTTAAGTCAAGCACCTAGAGAGGCAATTTAGTTGGCTCTAGGCTGATAAGTTAGGGGTTTAGACTTTTGAACGAGAAGGTTCATTTGAAGCGCATATCTCAAACCTGGGGATCAAACTACGTGTTTATGCATAGATTTAAAAAGTTCGTAATTGGTAGGGACAATGTTTAGTTGCCTTTTTCGTTTTATTGTTTAATGTTTTATGAAGAAAAGATGACTACTGCAATTTGTTGGCCAAGTTTTTGTTTAATGAACTTGTTACTGATTTCTTTTGTTTTTGTGGATAACTAAGGTGAGACTTTTATTTTATTCAACAAACAAATTAAAGGAAACAAGCGGGAGCTGATTCAGTTTGGCATTCCAATTTTCGGCCACATCAAGGAGGAGCCGACAAGTAACGACCAAACTTGTAAGACCTACCACTACGAATTAGTGGTTCTGTTCGGTTTCTCAAGTTTCTTAATTTGTTCTTGATCCTTAAGGGAGATCAATTATGAATATCTTTTTTTTTTCCTTTAAATGTTTTACAGTCAATATAGAACCGATTCCGGATCTGCTCGAAGATGTTATAGAACACTTGATCCAATGGCAACTTATACCTGAATATAAGAAACCAAATGGTTGCATCATTAACTTCTTCGACGAGGTATACTATTTTGCTGTACTGTCATATTCCCTGTTATTTGTTTTTGAGTAAAATAGTACCGAGGATAGAAGTGATGTAGTTATGCTTATTAATGCAGGGTGAATATTCACAACCCTTTCTTAAGCCACCACATTTGGAGCAACCTATCTCCACTCTTCTCCTATCCGAATCAACAATGGCTTTCGGGCGAACTCTAGTGAGTGATAGTGAAGGGAACTATAGGGGGCAGCTCCAACTTTCTTTGAAAGAAGGGTATGTTCAGAGTTTTTTGCATTTGATTTGTACTCTTGGAATTTAGATGAAAATCTTATTGTTTAATAATGAAGGCACAATATCGGACTGAAAAGGGAACAGCAAATGATAAACTATGACAAAAGAAGACACTGATGAAGCAACTTAGGATCAAAATTGCAAATATTGCAAGTTGTGACTCAGAGTTCGCTCCTTATTGATAGTATGGGAGGCGAGCTTTGGGTGATGGGGACATTGTCTAGGTTTAGTTTGTTTATTGTGGTAAGAGTTTGCATAAAAGCGACATCTCTTTCTGATTATACTGGTGGCTAGCGTCATATACTTCGAAAAATTAACATTAAACAGGTGTAGCTTCTCATTTATAAACGTTACTCTCTGGCATTGCCATGGCGCTTTGGATGCGATAAAATCTAGAATGATTATATTTATCTTCACCAGTGTGTTAGCGTATGAAGGTGAAAGCTAACAATCTTCTTTAGCACATTTGCACTTGCAATAGTTTCTCCCTTTTTGCGCTACCAAAATTCGTGATGTTAATGCAGTAAACTGAGCAGGAAACTTGTTTTAAAAGACAATGGAATTGCATCTCTAGACTCTAAATATTGTCCTTCATTTTGGGCTCTCTCTCTTAAAATATTTTTTACTTTTATTTGACTAGCAAGTTTGTAACATTTACTGCTATTCCGCAGGTCTCTTTTAGTTATGAGAGGAAATAGTTCTGACATGGCAAGACATGTCATGTGCCCATCTCCGAGCAAGAGGGTCAGCATTACATTCTTCCGAGTTCGGCCTGATACTAACCGAGGTCAGTCACCACCCACTACCCCGCAGTCTGGTGCCATGACTCTATGGCAACCAGGTGTCCCAGGTCCATACGCAATGTCAAATGGAGCTCTTAATGGCTACGAGACACTGGATATGATGCCAAAATGGGGAGTTCTCCGTGCTCCTGTTGTCATGCTAGCGCCTGTGCGCCCAGTGGCAGTGAGCCCCAGAAAACTTCCTCGTGGTGGTACCGGGGTCTTCTTGCCCTGGACTATGGGATCAAAAAAACATACGAAGCACCTTCCACCGCGTGCCCAAAAAGGAAGAATGCTTGCATTGCCTTCCCTAGTTGAAACACACGTAGCAGATTCTACTTCCGAACCAGGCATCAACGTTGAAGGGAAATCGGTATAAGTTAACCTTGAGGCAACAGCCCTAGGACCAAAGTAATATGAACTGGCAAAAGCATTCCTAAATGCACACTTGTTGCTCTGAAAGAGCATTTACTTACTGTACAAATGCGGCCAAGGTGCTGTAATATTTGTTTTTCCCCTTCATTTTTCACTCTTTCCTTTTTTTCTTTTCCTGAGTAAGGTTAGGTTCTAGTTGCCACAATACTTGTTTGAATGTCATGGTAGGGTTTTAGAGGTGGTTTGAGCTTTTAAGTTGGAGTGTTATTTAGCTCTTCTGAATTGCGGAATTTTGTATCAAGTTGTTAAGTTATTTATATTAATCTTCTTTTACAGACGGATATCATTAGTTTTTGGTTATAGGGCTTTACATGCATTTGTAGGCAATTTCAGAGTTTACATGCATTATTATACATATCATTTGTTTCAGGCAATTTTCCAAAGTTCTGCATTTGCAGGAGGATAACCCAATTCTGAATTGTTGTCCTAAAAGAAGCCCTCCTGAAGGTAACATCAGAAATATGGCATCTAAACTTCCATTAGTGCTTGCAGAGTGCCTTGGCAGATGCTGCAGTTAATAAATTTGAAAGCCATTCAAGATAATCCGT
>JAQSVH010210740.1:4776-14948 GCA_029448705.1 Adansonia digitata
CAATCATTATTCTTGAAACTACAATAGATTTTCAAACAAAGCATTTTGTTTCAAACTCAAGGTAATTTCGAAATGTACAATCAGTTGAGTCTAATACGTGGTATCGTTTGTTCATAATATTATTGAGGTTCATCTACGGAATTTTTTTTAAGATGATTTCAACCATTATCCATAGTGAACCCTAGTAGATTTCAGGCTGGATATTAATTAGATTTGATAATTCGTATATTTTTATTGTAGTCATATATTTTATCATATCATATCATGTCTAAGATTTTTTTATATTTATATCAATTTTGATACGTTTATAATTTATATTATATAGATTTTAAAAATATAATCGTATCGTGCAATGTTTTTTTAACTTTATATAGATTATATTCGTATAATTATATTAAATATTATTAGATTTAATATTAACTTAAATTTTTTTTTCAATTAAAATAGCAGTAACTCATATCTTGATCTTTCATTGATACTCCGTTTGAATCCTTACGTCACGAGATATCTTGTATGCACTGGAATGTCCAATCCAACTATAGTTATTTTGAACTTTGTTTTTCGTATTTGGAATGTGCCATGACTCATATGATTTGAAAATTTTTCGTATTCGGAAAATGTTTACTACATTTATTGCGAGAAAATTGGGTATTATTGAATGGTTTCAATTTTGAAGCCAGCTCTGGAACGAAACAGGAGGGCTCGCATTGAACTTCTACATTTTAGCTCAAACGAACAACTGAAGGAAAAATCATCCCCTGAACCAATATCTTGATACCTGATTAGCTTTGCATCAAGTTGAAGTAAGAGGAGCGCGTATTAAAATCAATATCTTTAAATTAAATAAATATTTTATTTATTAATTAAATTAATAAAAAGTTAATTTTATTGTGAGATTTAGAGTTTAAAGTTTAAGATATTTTAATTTTTTTAAATTGATGAAATTTAAATTTTTAATTTTATATTAAAATCAATATTATTAAATTAAATATTATATTTCTATTAATTATTTATTAAATTTAATATTTATTTAACATTAAAATAATTTTTTTAACTAATTAAAATCTCGTTGATTCGATTTTTTAAACCTTGCTAAACTTCCACTGCCTGAAAATAGAGAACGGATCCCCTTCCCTACTATCTTTCCGTACAAGATTCTCTACATTTTTGCCTTTTCTTTTTTAATTTTTTCGCTTTTGTTTCGGTTTTTAGTAATTTTGTCTGTCTTTCTTTTTTTTTCCTTTTTTTTTCTTTTTAATACATTTCTAGTGGAATAGATATAGTGGTGGGTTTATTTTGGAAGGAAGTGAGTGAGAGGGGGGTTTCCTTTTAGATATGGCAGCTGAGAGGCTTAGGGATTTGAGTCGGCCGATTGATGTCTCCCTGCTTGACGCCACCATTGCGACCATTTATGGAACCGGATCTAAAGAAAAGGTTCCAATTATTGCTTCTGTTTTTTTTTTCTTCTGTTTATGATTTTCTTTTTCCATTAATGGACTCTTTGACTGGGAAATGAGGGGTTAATTTTTGTTTTGGTTTCAGTGTTTTTAGTTTAAAGTGATTTTCTGTTTGGTTATCGAGAAAATAAGGGAGTTTTGTGGGATTTTGGTTTGGTAGGGTTTAATATTGCTAGGCATTAAATTCAAAGTGGATATAAGTTCCGGTGAATGTGGGGGGAATTTTTCGAACTGCTAGGGTTTATTTTGATTTAGTTTTTAATTAAATGCAGTTTATTAGGACTTCCAATTTCTTTCTGGTTTGCCTAATTACGTAGTAAGGCTTTGAGTTCGTGTGCATGAACCTTTACTTTCTAGGAAGTGCTGTCTGATTGCAGGGCTAAAAGTTGACATTTCAATTATGGGCAATTTTGAAATTATCTTTTTTATATGTTTGGAAAATTTTAAGACTTCTTTTCAGCTATTGGAAAACGAAGGAAGGTTGAAGCCTTTTAACTGATGTAGTTTATAGGTTAGGATGTTGTTTCTCTATAAATTTTGGAGTTTAGTCCTTTTGGTTTGATATGCTTGATATTTCTTCTATCCAAATTGAGTAATTATGATGGTAGTAAAAGGAAAAGGAGACCTTGTCCCCTATATCTCTCTTGCCTTGATCAACTTTTCAAATCTCTATGAAAATTAATAGATTTGGAGAGAAATGAAACCAAATAGGGCTTTCTTTATTGTTTTTCGTTGATGAATTTGCCCTTTAAATTCATTGATAACTCATATTTCATTTTATCACTTCTGTTACCAAAACAACAAGAGAAAAGTTGAATTTCATTTCATCCACTGCTTACTCTCATATCGTTTCTTTTCTTTTCTCATTTCTCCTATCAATCTAATGAGTCGAAGCAGTCTGTAAAGGTTTGTGCATTTTTTCTTTCTCTATCTTTTTTATCTTGCTTTGGCTTCTCTTTATTGTAACCGAATTTTTAGTTTGGTTGTTCATGCTCAAGAATTGTTGAAAGCTATGTTGCTCTAACTCTTCATTTTCTTGAAGCAGCCGTGTCTGACACTCCTGTCCGATGCATATTTGGACATGACATGGAGATATGACCCTCCAAGCACGCTAGTACCCTCGAATATGTGGAAAAACTTGGAAAAAAAAATTGAACATACTCATGTCAGACGTATACCTACGTTCGACACTCACACTTGAGCCTAAGTAACATAGGTAGAAAGAGCTACGTAAGATGTTAGTTCCCTACCCTGCTAACCAGACTAAATTCTAGGAATAAGTAATTTCTTTACAGTGTAGATAGTGACAGTACATGTTCTTCTAGAAGCCAGCAAGTGGTTATTTAAAACATTCTTCTGCAATTAAACTTTTTGGTTGTGAGTTTATCATGATTTGAAAACCTTTTTGAAGTTAAACTAGTGAGGGATTAGTAGTTAAATGTGCTTCTGGATTAGAGTTTTTAATCTGGCACCCCGGATTTTAGGAGCGAAAGACCTTTAAATTTTAATGTTTCCCTTACCAATTAACAATCCTATGTCTATCTACCTTAAAAAAAGGTCTACCATCACATTTACTTGTTAGTGATAATTCTGATTGACCTTCTTAAACAAACATTATAGTTTTATTGGCTGCACCTGGATCAAATTGAATGATTTATAGTACTAGTACTATTATATTTGTGGCATCTGATGAGTTTCTTTGTATTTTTCATATATGACATGCTTCATTTGGCAATGATTATATTGTGGCTTGCTCTTTTCATTGACAATTCTTTGCTTAATTTTACATCACTTCACAGAGAGCACATGCGGATCTGATCTTGCGAGATCTGCTAAATCATCCAGATTTGTGGCTTCAAGTTGTTCACATCCTGCAGCAGACGAAGAGCCTAAATACCAAGTTCTTTGCCTTGCAGGTCAGTTGAAATAACTATTTGCTTTATAATCTATAATTACTCGTACGGCAAACTTGCTCAAGGAAATTCTAGTGCACATTCCTATGTTGTGTATGGTGCTTGTACCTGATAATTTGGTCTCGCTGTTGTAGCCGCCTAGCTGATTGATACTTGGGAAGAAGTTTTTCTAACAAATGACTTTAGTATTGCAAAATTCTGTAAGAAGAATTTGAAATTATCCATTCAATCGGATGATATTAGGGACCTTTCTTTCGTGCTTGTCTATAGGTTCTTGAAGGTGTTATAAAGTATAGATGGAATGCATTACCTGTTGAGCAGCGAGATGGAATGAAAAATTACATTTCTGAAGTCATTGTACAGGTAAAAGAGTTCTTAATTGCTTTTTCCCCCCCTTTAAGACTGAAGAATCTCAAAATTTTGTACCTCTTATCCAGTTTTATTCTTCCCTTTTTTGCTCTTTATATATTCATTTGTACATGTGCTTTCTCCTGTACCAGTTGTCAAGTGATGATGCCTCCTTTCGAGCAGAACGGCTGTATGTCAACAAGCTGAATATTGTATTGGTTCAGCTATAACTTCCTGCCTCAGAAAAAAATTATTTCATAAAAGAGGGACAAGCTTGCTTTAGAGTTCATCAATTTTGTGACGAAGATGCTTGTACTTGGGGCTATATCTGTCTTCCTTTTTATTTTTTTGTCTTGGTAATCTTTACAAGTTATAACACCAAAAATGTTCTTTCAATATTTCTTTTGCGCCATTGGTTTCCCTAATGATAAGTTTCTATGAATTTCTCCTTAGCAGATTTCACAAGTATTACTTCTTTGATCTAAAATGAGAGGAAAAAATAACTACAGGCCTTAAAAAATGATATGCCTACTGAATGTACAGATCTTAAAGCATGTTTGGCCGGCTAGATGGCAAAGTTTCGTTCCTGATCTTGTTGCAGCTGCAAAAACCAGTGAAACCGTATGCGAGAATTGCATGGCAATACTGAAAGTAAGTTTTGTATTAGAATTATTTCTTGGTAAAACTGGTTGCGTATCTGATGGTAACACAAGCTTTTTTGTGGTCAGCTTCTAAATGAAGAAGTTTTTGATTTCTCAAGAGGTGAATTGACTCAACAAAAGATCAAAGAGCTTAAACATTCACTAAACAGGTGAAAAAATGTCTCTTACTTTGAGATCACTAGGATTATGCCTTTATGGATATCTATCATTGAGATTTCTATTTATATGCAGTTTGTATTTTTGTAAATGTTGCCATTTTGTATAATTCTTGGATTTTCATGGGTAAGATCTCTGTTTGCATTTTGTTCCTGTTGTATAAAATTTCTATTCTCAGATTAATGGTGCTTTTTTTTCCCCCTGATTTTGAGTGGACGAAGCCCAAACTTCATTTGTCACTAATCGTCAGATTCATATGAAAATCAAAGTTTGTCTGAAAAAGAATTCTGATTAAATTTTGGCACATCTATATGCCCTTGGATATGACCCATTTGAGTTCGTATTAACAACAATGATGAGTGGACATGGCATTTTTTGGAAAATATGATTTGTGTTCGCATGTTGACATATGATATTGGGCATATGGACTCATGGCTTGCATGGTAAATTAGCAACAGCATCTGAGAGTAATTCAAATAGTTAGTGAAAAACAGGTCCAAAAAGGACCAGGACCTAGATGACCGCCACCCCTTAAATGAAGTTTGTCCGCTGTACACTACCTAATGTCTAGATTGTTTTAATCTACATGTAAAAATTGTTAAATGAACTATAATCTGATGAAGATCTTATCCTGTTGTTGATACAAAGAAAAAGGGTTGAAGGTCTCTCATTATATCAATGATAATTTTATTCTTCAAAATGAGGTTTATATTTGTTTGTTTTTGCTAAATTTTGTATTTTTTTTCTGCAGTGAGTTTCAACTCATTCATGAGTTATGCTTGTATGTACTATCAGCTTCTCAGAGAACAGAGCTTATACAGGCTACGCTGTTAACCTTGCATGTGTTTCTTTCATGGATTCCTTTAGGCTATATTTTTGAATCAACACTGGTAAATAATTTTTTATTTCTCAAATGACTTAACTGTTAATGTGTTGTGCATGCAACTAATTGAAGGTGTTTTTTAACTTTTTATTTATTGTTGTTATCATTTGTTTCGCACTCATGCTGTCTTAATGTGTCTTTCAGCTGGAAACACTCCTAAAATTTTTCACCGTGCCATCATTTTGTAATCTCACCCTCCAGTGTCTATCAGAGGTGTTTTTTCTTTTAAATTTTTTCTAATTGCAATTAAGTTATATTGTTGTCAATCTTAGAATGAAGTACTTTATTTGAAACATTTATGGATGATTGCAGGTTGCTGCCTTAAATTTTGGGGACTACTATAACGTACAATATGTTAAGATGTACAATATATTCATGGTCCAGTTGCAGGTATATGAGCATGTGCTTTATATGTCCATTGAGATTTCTGCTTAGAACTTAGGTCTGCAGATCTGTTCATTTTCTTTTTAAATTTATTGTGTCGATATGTAGATCTGATATTTCTTTTCTTCGTTTTATGTTTTTCTTTCCTTTCCTTTTGTTCTCTGCTTAATATGTGGCTACTTTTTGGATGTTTTTAGACCCTCCTCCCACCAACTACAAACATCCCGGAGGCTTATGCGCATGGAACCAGTGAGAAACAGGTATATTTTTTTCTCCTTTCTGGCTTAATATTGATATACTTAAATTGTCTATGTAAACTTATTCATGTTATTACTTCAGGCATTCATTCAGAATTTGGCACTGTTCTTCACATCATTCTACAAGGTAATGCCTATGAAATCAACCAAACTCCTCCTGATCATAAGGTGACAGATGTTTAACAAGTGGTAGGCTTGGTTTAGTACGTACTATCACTTGAGTCTGATGTTGATGGGTGCCTATATGCATTTTGAAGCAAAGAATGATACAAATTACATATATTGTTTTGAACCATGATTTTTACAGTTATTTTTTTGTTTCTGATTAACATATTGTTAAATATAGGATTGATCAACCTTAAAATGTTACTAAATGTGATATTTTGGTTCCAGTTGATGTTTTTGATGATTATGTTGCTAAAATTGTTCTTTGTTTATAGTTTCACATTCGGGTGCTAGAGACTGCTCTAGAAAATATTGCTGCACTGATAATGGGTCTGGAATACCTTATCAACATTTCTTATGTGGATGATACAGAGGTCTTTAAGGTATCATTGTCATTGATATCCTTTGTTTGTGAATTATATGTTGTATCTGCTTGCTCCTTTTTTAACCTTTCGGAACTTAGTTTCTGAAGTATTATGTTGCTTATCTTCCGGTTAAATAGGTTTGCTTGGACTATTGGAACTCCTTGGTCTTGGAGCTATTTGATGCACATCATAACATGGATAATCCTGCAGTAACTGCTAACATGATGGGACTGCAGGTATCCGGATTATTCTATTGTACTCTAAAGCTATTTGTTGTTAAGGAATTAGAATGGATAAATCTACTGTGAATTTCTATTATAGCTCAAGCGTTATCAAGTCTGTGCAGCATGTATTATAACTCTTTTTTCTTTTAGCCACGCTTTGGCAAAATCTTCCTTCTATCTTCTCGTTTGGGTTTTTATCTGAGGTTTGCCAAGTGGAAACAAATGGCACAGGGTGCAAAAAAGGATTTTGTTGAACACATGTTGACCTACTTGTTTTTGCATGTTTTGATGGATGACGAAAGATGTCAATTTTGTTTGTCCCTTTTTTTTAAAATGTTTTTCTGCCTCTGTGGAAATTGATTTGGAATTGATATTGTTAACTCCAGATGGCACTGCAGCATTTTTGTGATTATTTTTGTAAATAGATGTTGTTGGCTGTCCTTTTTTGTGAATGTTGAATTTCTCCAAGATTTGTCATAGCTAGATTATCGTGGACGGGTCACTAATTTCTTGTCAATGAATTGAATCCTGTTCCTGGCATGCATGATGGCCTTGATACCCAGCTTCTGCAGCAACTTTATGCTGGTACAATGGCGAAGTTGAGAATGCTCATGATTTGTCGTATGGCTAAGCCTGAGGAGGTTCTGATAGTTGAAGATGAAAATGGGAATATTGTTCGAGAGTCGATGAAAGACAATGATGTTCTTGTTCAGTATAAGGTGATAAGTCTCTGATAGCAAATAAGTGATGCTTAATCTAGATGGCTAACTTTTATGAAATCTAATTCACATACATGAGGGCTTAATCTTTTACTCTCCCAGAAATGTATTGACTAATTATGGCTAACTGGATTGAATGATAGTTTCTGCCTTCTTCATATGATAATTTTAGCATTTTTCTTCTTTGCCATTATTTGTAAACTTTGTCAGTTCGTCTAGTAAGAAATATACTTTGTTTGTACAACTTTTGTCTAAAGCTGTCTGTAAATTAAAATTCTTTTTATCTTCTGAACCGTACACAGCACTTGATATGCTGAACCAAACATTTCAAAAGCTTTATTTATCCCAACAGCTTATGTTTTGTTATTTTCTGTTATAGTATTTTTGAATTAGTCGTTTACTTCTGAATTCCGTTGTTAATAAATTTATATGTTACAGATTATGAGGGAGACGTTAATCTATTTGTATCACCTAGATCATGAGGATACCAAAAAGCAGGTATAGCACAATGAGACATTTGTAGTTTTCTGTTTTCTAAAAGTTAGATTATGTTATGTACTGCTTTCGGGCCTAATTTTGCTGAGGCTGGGTGTGCATTGTGTCTACTGCTAAAATGAAAAATTTCCTCGCTCTTTCTTTTATCTTCTCTAAATAACTACAGCAGTTGGCTTGTAAACGTTCTGTTGCATATGATATCACTAATGTAATTACAAACAAAGCTATGATTGGAGAAAAAAGGAAGTGAAACTTACAAATTTTGAGAATCTGGGGAGAATGAAAGAGTCCACTTTCTATGATTGTGCAGTCTTGGATTTAGTCCTTTTTTTTCTTCAAAGAAATTTCTCTAGGGATCTTAAGCATTAATTATTTTCTGTTGCTTATTCTTTTCTAAAGCATATGGTTGACTTTTTACTTGTATGATTCAATTTGGATTCGTTTCATTATCTACGAAATACAGATGCTAAAGAAATTAAGCAAGCAATTGAGTGGTGGGGATTGGACTTGGAACAATTTGAATACCTTATGCTGGGCTATAGGATCTATTTCTGGTTCCATGATGGAAGAGCAGGTATCCTTCAATGTAGACCAAGAAATTTTAACCACAAGCTCGTTGATGGATGAAAGAAGTTATTGGGAGCGGATGATGTGTTAACTTCTGGACAATGAAAACAATGCCTGACATGATGTGATGTAGATACATATGCACACACTTGCATGAGTTGCTAGCTCCTCGTCCCATGCATGCTTTTAGCTGATATTAGTTAACATATTTGGTTCTCATGGCAGGAGAACTGGTTTCTGGAGATGGTCATTCGTGATTTGCTGAATTTGTGTGAAATTACTAAAGGAAAAGACAATAAAGCTGTTATTGCTAGTAACATTATGTAAGAATATATAATTTCAAGAATATGTGGACTCTCTATGTTGGTTTCTCTCAGGACTGCTGCAGCTACCATTTAAGCATGCCGCTTGTTTTTACAACCTTTACTTTTATTTAATGAAATGGTTTTTTTGGGCACTTGCATAGCATGTTTTTTATTGGTGACTGGTGGAGCCCGCTCGTTTCTGTGTGCTATATTTTAAAATTACTACACTTAGTTTAATGTTATTGGTTTTGATTGCAGGTTTGTTGTTGGACAGTATCCTAGGTTTCTGAGGGCTCATTGGAAGTTCCTAAAAGCTGTTGTTAATAAGTTGTTCGAGTTCATGCATGAAACACATCCAGGTGTTCGGGTAAAATCATTCGGAAAAGATTAACTTTTATTTTCCGAAATTTTAGATCAAATATTTCAATTGTTTACTTAACATTGCTGACGTGCTTGTTATTGTGGTACATTATTGGTTATCATGTTTTGCAAAGTGTAATTGGAAGTACACATTTAGTTGAATTTTGCCTTTTATCTAATTTTCTTTATGATCATCTCATTATGATTTTGCGACTGATGATGATGATGATAAGAGATTGTGGCTGTTAATTCATACTAACACGTTGGGCGCTACAGGATATGGCCTGTGAGACGTTCTTGAAAATTGTTCAGAAATGCCAGCAACTATTTGTGATTGTACAGGTTTTGTCTACTTTTTTTTCCCTCTATGGTTCTTATATATATATATGTGTGTGTGTGTGTGTGTGTGTAGTGTTAAAACCTGTTATATTGATGAATTATATCTTATGAATTCAGGTTGGAGAAAATGAACCATTTGTGTCTGAACTTCTATCTGCTCTTCCAACAACAGTTGCTGATCTAGAGCCTCATCATATTCATACATTTTATGGATCTGTATGCCTCTTTTCCATGCCTGTACTATTAAGATCTTTGCTTGTCTATTCTGTTGCTGGATAAATTCATTTTTCCATTTTTTTTTTCTTTTTCAAATTTTAAATTTCAGGTTGGTCATATGATTCAAGCAGAATCTGACCCTCATAAGAGAGATGAATACTTGCAGAGATTGATGGCACTCCCCAATCAGGTTTGTCATTGATAAAGGAACAGTTATCTTTTTATTTCTCTATCCTATTTGCATGTGTTTGTGCAATTGTGATGCAGGAGTATTAACAAATAGGAGTTCTATTTCATTTTAAATTATGTTGAAATAAAGAAATCCATTTAGATCTATGTTTAGGATTCTAGTTTAAT